>JXOV01000970.1:362-43909 GCA_001014945.1 Clogmia albipunctata | reverse complement strand
TTCAATCTCGAGTCACAAAGATAACGCTTATTACAACAAATTTGCAAAAATATATCCATCATTGCATCAAAATTTTACAAAGAAAATATTTGACATTTCAGTTTGAGACAAANCCCGCTGCGCCACGGTTAGTCTGGAGGAGAGTTTTTGACGATTTCTTACTTAACCCCAAATAAAAAAACGATTAAACTTCAATCTCGAGTCACAAAGATAACGCTTATTACAACAAATTTGCAAAAATATATCCATCATTGCATCAAAATTTTACAAAGAAAATATTTGACATTTCAGTTTGAGACAAAATTTGAATGACTGGTAATTTATGAAAAAAATTACTAACAGACACTTAAGTAATGTTTAAAAAGGCACAAAACTTTCACGCATACACAAAATTATTCTTCTATTTGAAAATCTAACCAAAATTCGGCCAGAAAGAATTGTACGTATAATCCAAAATCTCTGCGTATTTCCGTATTAATTCTTCCTAGGACCTAGACGATAAAAAAATTATGAGCTAGTTCGAATATTCCAGTAATAATCATTTACACACCTTGTAAATGCAAAAATTTTTCCAATTATTCCGTTTATGAAAAAGTCTTCAAAATTTAAAGACAAATATTAGTTTTTATTCGCAAAAATAGCTATGAATTGCACAAAACGTAGTACGCAACGGTAGGTAATGCTACTTTTCCAAGTCTCGTTCCATTATGTTTGGACCTCGACGGAAAGTGCCTTATTACCTACAGTTGCGTAAACTACTATTCATGTTCATTTCGTAAAGATCTTAAAACCATAGATTAAAATCAATTTAAAAAAAACAATTTGATGATTTCTTTATCCTCAAAATCCTATAAATCAACGGAGATGTCATTAGTAGATGTAAAGTTTGAACAACAAAAATATGGTGTCAATGCCAAATGTTGTCCCAAGGGAGAGACAATAGGAGAATCCTTTTTGGTTCGATTTCAGAAATGAAAATGACACTTTAAGATGGTCATGTATCGCCTATTAATAGGAGGCAAAACATGACAGATTTCGAGAAATCTCCGCAATACTGGGAAGCAGATGAAGAAGGGATCGGATTTCATGGTCAACAACAGCGATGTCCTGAATTGTTTCAAAAGTGGATTTTCCGTGGGAGAAAAGTGGCAAAAGGAAGCCGTAAATAAAACAAGGAGGCGATCCCAGTGTCATCTTTCGTGTCTCCAAGTATCCGCCTCATTAGTCGCTTGCTCTCTGTTCCCAATTATGCTCTAATAGCAATTTATGGAAATTTATCGGAATCCCATTGATTCGAAAAAGGAGGAAAATTAAGAGCAGGAAAATTGAATGCCGGTTGATGTATTCAATTCCATTTCCTCTTTCCAACCAGCCAGCCAGCACACAAAAAGGGAGACACTCGAAAACGGCATCATTAAGTCATCATCCATCCACTTTGCAAAATGCCACAGAGCGCCGACAAGGACGACAATTGAATATCGGCCTAGTATTTGCCATAGTCGCAATAGTCGTACATCACTTCGAAAATATTAATAGGGGGATTGAATTTATGACAGACAGTTTATTATTACTCCCCACTTTCTGTTCCAACCAACAAACGCGCTTAAATGGGTGTCAGTTGGGGGGTCAATAATCGTTAATTGAAACCGACATCAGAATCCCATTCAGCAGCCCATTGATTTTCCGTTGTTATAATTCATTTATTAGCGAAATTATTACTATTATTATTATGATTATTCCTTTTGTACAGCTTTGCGAAATAGAAAGGGAATTGATAGGAACTCATCGATTTGGATTAATTATCCTCCTCCAAACGTATCGTCTAATCACTTGCCTTAATTTGGCCGATTCTCATTTCGAAAACAACTTGTCATATTATTAATTGCCACAGGGTGATTATAATTACTTTATCATTATTATAAATATAGACTAAACAATCTTAATAATAAATAGTATTTTATTTTGATTAAATATATAAAAACGGATTAGATATCTAAATAATTCTCTTTAACCAAACTAATTTCAAAAGCTGAATTATGTCAATTTAATTGAAATGTATATTTGTTCCTAGTGTTCAATAATGAAATTTTATTTATGCAATTTGGTTGCATAAAATTGATATTATGACACTCAAGTTTGCTCTGTCAACGTCGCTTTTATAGCACACGTGCTTTTAAGAATTCTTTTAAGCACAAGTGTTTTTTATTACTATTAAAGTGTGACCTACGTAAAAAAATTCATAAATTTACATGTAAGTTACTTTGATACTGGAGGTTTTATTGTTAAATATTGACGAACATTATCCGACACTCTCAGATTACAGATATGGATTTTTATATTTTAAAATTCTGTTCCGAATCAACATTTTGTTATGAAATAGAACCATAAATATCATTGAAAACTATCACGTAAATATTAGACTTTGTATCGGAGAATTCTAAAGCGATTACAAAAACCGTTTCTTTCTAAATTCAGTGATCGGGACAATAAAATTAAAGTTAAACAAAATTACGAAACCGTTACACAAATACAATTATGTTTTATCCTTATCCCACATTACGATCGATAAAAAAAATTTATAAGCAACATAGCCAGTGTGTGGAACAAAGTAAAATATAGTTTTACTGAAATTCGAGGAAGGTTTAAGATTTTTATGTTAATTTATTTAAAAATGCATACAATTTTGAATAAAAGACGGTTTAAGCATTATTAAACACTCGGGCCTTAAAATTTTTTAACAATTACTTTTATTCAATTATTTTACAACAATCTGTTCAACTAAAACACCCTGTACTCATTGTTTTCCACTGAATAAATTCCCTCCTCCCAAATTTTCGCAAATTAACTGAGATATAAATCTCGGTTTCTGAAACCTGTGGAAATCGACTGTATTGGCTTCATTATTACACTAGCAACAGAACACCCATCAAAATTCGATTCACATTTCCCAACAACAGGAGAAAAAGTCTGCTTTCGGGAAACCCCCATTTTCACTTGACGGAATAAAGAAGAAAATCTCAGTCAGACAGTTTGTTGTGCGGAAAATCAATATATTTTTTTTCTCTTAGTGATTATTTGCTAGGCAATAGATAAAATTAGGGGATTCTTGGGTGAAAATGTAAAAATAATATTTCGTTTGAATAGAGATATTTTCACCTGAATTTTTTCTATTGAAAAATATTAATAAGGACCGTTTTGGAAGTTATGGAATTCGGAATTTTTTTTTAATCTCATATCTACTGAAGAGTAATTTAATAGCCAATATAATTGAATGCCGTTTGCAATTTTCATAATTTTCATTTTTTAGGATTAGAAAGGATAAAAGTATTTATTAGGCCCGCCATTCACCACCGCACACTACAGCAGTATAGGTCTAGACACTTTAGAGGAATTTTCAATGTTGGTAACGAGGACAGTTAGTATGAATTAACGGTTATTTATGGACTTTAGAAAACATGAGAACAATACCAATATCATTCACAATCCTATATTTTACAATGTACTTAAAAGGCAAAGTAAAAATTAGTGTTCTGTTCTACATAGAAACACAGAAAATATATTTTGACCTTTAAGAAGTTCACACCGTTTTATTCAAAATCATGTCGTGGGCTGTAGTTTAACCGTTACTTATTTAAATCAAGTATTTAATAATGAAGAAGAAACTTAAAAATTTGGCTGAAATTATATTTCCTTTTTACAAGGCGGAAGTTCTATTAAAAAAATCAATAGTTTGAAATTAAAATTTTGTTTAAACTCAATTTTAAAGAAGGTTTACCTGAAAATCCTTTATCTGCCATTATTTTATTGAAGAGATATCTTCAACATCCTATTTCAATCGAATTTTAGGCACAAAATTTCAAAATGAAAATTAAATAACCTTTTAAAACGGCATTTTGTTGTAAATAAATGTAAACAAATTGTCAATTTTGTGAATGAAGGAAGTCGGTTACTTGATTTTGAATTGGACTATGAAATTTGTATGAGGCACAAACACATTTAAAAATAATGGATGAAGATGAAATGTTTCTTCTTTATGTCGATGTTTTATTAATCCAGCTGAAAATACTGTGATGAGCCTAAGCATTTTTGTTTGATTTTTATATATATTGATAACTATTTATTATAAAAGTTCATTATACTTAATAATACCAAAGTAATAACTATTAACAAATTTCAAATTGAGTTAAATTTTAATAATAAATATTTTCTTGATAAAGAAGTAGTATCCATAATTTCCATAACTGTCTATATTCTATGGTAATAAAACTGTTGACTAATATGTGCTAATTCTAGTGTCGTTGTGGATAAAGGATCGGTCTCAATCCTATCCTGTGAAAATAACAGCAACACGGCACATCTCAATAAACAAATTGCGATTATTTGCCGGGATTTTGAGCAAATAGGAGAAACGCACATGTGTCACGTGCCCTCAAGCGAATTAATTGCACGATAACATCGAACTGACTGTGATAATATCACAGACCTCTCCTTCTCCTAGTCTCTCACCCCCGTTTCAGGGCTCAGAAGCCGGGGATGAATGAGTTACAGTTTATTTTTATTGTTAATTAACTCAAAGGGAGCGAGAGAGAGCGAGAGGATATTATATCCACAACATTGTAGCCATATTAAGCAAATAATAATATGGCAGTTAATCATTTAATGAGTTTTGGCGGTGCTGTGGAGCGGGATTTTGTCACAGGGGAAGGAGTGGATAGGGTTGGGGATTGAGCGGAAAAGTGGGAAGCTGAGACACGTCATGAATCACAAATTTGTGACTAAGTTTTATTGTTTCGATTTTACTGAAACAGCACATGGAAGAGATAGACTTTGAGGAAACATCTTCAAATATGGAATGAGTTGAAATTTATGAGATCATTTAAATGATTGCTTTCGTTTACCACTAAATTGATTTAAAAAATTATTCAAAACAGTTAACTATCAAAGTAATTTATCATTACATAACATTATTTCCTTTTTGTAATAAATATTGAATATTCTTTAATTGATTTATGTATTTTTGTTGCATAAAATTTATATTATGACACTCAAATTTGTTCTATCAAACTTGTTTTTACAGCACAAGTGATTTAAGAACTCTTTAAAGTACTTGTGCTGTAAAAACAAGTGTTTTTTATTATTATTATTATTATTAAAATGTGACCTCCGTACACAAAATTCATCAATTTATATGATAGTTACTTTGATACTGGAGATTTACAGTTAAATATTGACGAACTTTAACGAACATTGGGGGATGTTGTCGAACAATATCCGACACTCTCAGATAGCATTTCTATATTTGAAAATTCTGATCCGAATCAACATTTTGTTATGAAATAGAAACTTAAAAACTATTTAAAACTATTTTGTTAATTTATTTCTAAATTCTAAATTCCCGAGTGTTTAATAATGCTTATCGACCGTGTTTTATACAAAGATTTATGCATTTTTAAATAAATTAACATAAAAATCTTAAAAATTGTTCGAAATTCTGTAGAAAAACATGGTGCGGCCTCTATGATAAACCACAAGTAAACGTAGTTCATGAGCTCTCCGATAGGTGGCTAATTTTTAAAAAACACTAACAAAACACAGTTTGCCACGCCCTTCAAAACTGACAACCATATAAATTTAATGAATTTCTTTTACGGAAGTCACACTTTAATAATTAGGAAAAAGCTCACGTGTTTTAAAGAATTCTTTAAAGCACTTGTGCTATAAATTGAGTGCCATAATATCAATATTAAGCAAAATAATGCATAAAAATTATTAAACACTCGGGCCTTCTTTAGGGCACTCGTCGCTCAAAACAACCTTTTATTTAATAATGTCTTATCAAATCCATGATTGACCGATAATTAAAACAGAACGTACGTATATTCCTCCTTTTCCAAATGAATTATAAGCTATTATAACCCTTTAATTTGATTCTGAATTAATCGATACAATCCTTCGATATAAATTACCTTGTGATGTTTTAGTCACTTTCAAGCACATTAATTTCACATTTGATGTTTCTCTGGAGAATTGGCAGAGGGATTAAAATTAGAATCTCTTGTGAGGATTTCACCGTAATTAATGTGCTAATAATTACTTCCTTCTATATAGCAGAGCAGCCATTTGGATTGGTCGAAACGATCCGATTTGTCTTTGTAGAGCAAATTTTATTACACTTTGATGATTGTGAATGGAAATCCCAAAATAGTTTGTTTGCTGAAATCCCCCCTCGCCGCTCTGGGACTCTGCCATTCTCTGACCTATTCATTGCCAATTGTGGATCGGAGTCGTCGTTGCCGGTTCAGCAATTAATGATTCAATACAAAGGTCATCGATTTTGAACCGGAGAGTCGAGAGGGTAATTTCAATTACGAATTTAAACGGGCATCTATTATTACTCTGGATCCAGCAACAATAACAACCGTGATTGCCAAACTGATCCCCAGCAATGGTCATTGGGTGGCTGGCAGCTTTCAATAGGGTGTTTTTCAATGATGATTTTTTTATTTGATTTGTTCGGTTTTATACCGTAATAAATGCAGTTTTTGTGAAGCAGTTTTGAAACATATATAACTTTTTCAAGTACGAAAACTAACAATTATTTTTTTTATAATTGGATTTAGCTACGTTATTGGGTTTATAAATATAAATTAACATATTGCATAATTACCGGTGCTGAATGGCGGGTCTAATAACACTTTTATCCTTTCGTACCCGTCTGTATTGACTTTACCAGGTAATAGACACATTTAATTAAAAATCATGAATTGGGTACTTTATTCTCCCAGAATTAATAGTCAGTATTGCTAAAATATTTTGCCAAATTATGATTTGTATAAATAATATCCTAATTTGAAGTAAGAACTGTCAGTGCAGAGAGAAAACATTTCCACATGGTTTAAATAGTCCTAAATTAGATGACAGTTCAAACTGACTTTACATATAATTAAAAATATACCCCTCTTTTAAAGTGGCCAGGCTTATACTGCCCTAGTGTACGGTGCTTAATTGTGGGTTTAATAAACACTTTTAGCCTTTCCGACACAAATTACTTAAAGTAATTACTATATCGATAGCAATAAGGTATTTAGGATCAGAAATAGTGTTAGGCAGGGAGAGCCAGGGCGAATTACATGGAGGGGCGTATGGCTGTCCACCATACACCTAATGACACGTTTTCGTACATTATTTTACTCACATATTTTATATGTGGATAATAGCTATAACCCCGACCGTTACAACCCTCAAAGAGTACCTGGCCATTTTAATGGCACAGTTTATTTAAAATTATGTTTTAATTAATTTTTTAATGTAAGTGCAAAAAAGTATGTCCTACTCGAATCCAAACTTTTTTAACGAAGGAAAACTCGCTGAACAACTCGTATTTCACACTCATTTCCTCGTTAAAATGGCTCATTTTTTACCCAAGTAGCACAAATCAGTAATGAGTAATAGTATATTTCGATACAAGTGCTGTAATAACCTATTTCACATGTACTTTAACAAAATATTTTAAATTACAGTCGACTAACTTCATTACAGTAAGATGGGAATACTGACAACGAAATTTTCAAATTAAAATATTAATACAAATAATACAAAAAATAAAATAAATAATAATTTAAAATCCAATTTCTAGGTTATGAAAACAATATGTAATTTCATTAAATTTGTGACTAATTTGCGTGAAAATTTTGAAATATTACCGATATACAGTAAACCGTTACAGAACCAATTTGCGTTTTGTACTCAAACAGGAATCAATTTAGGTTATTTAAAAATTTAATGATATTTTCTAAATATAGTTAAGTATTTCACAATCAAATTATACCTATTTTTACATTCTATTTTGTAGATATTTCTCTTGGGATAATTGCATAACCAATCTTATCAAACTGCGAATGTCAATAGCTTTCAATAATTATAGTCCATATTATTGGAATTTAAAACAAAACCCACCATTACAAACCACCCTGTTTTTGTAAAGCCATCATTGGCCTAATTGTATTGATTTTATGATCTCCTCTGATGGCCAGACTTGGCTATTAAATGGGACCGTTTTACGTCCATCAAATTGCATAAATAAATTAAATTGGTTTATTAAATGGCAAATGTTGTATTTTGCGAAATGTATATATGACTCTCCTCTCCACCACATTGCTCTGTGTCAATGTGTCCAGAATTACGGATGTTAGTTTTTGTTGTTCCACCCTCTCTCCGCCGTCCAACTTGATCCCGAAATATGCACACACTGCTGGCTGCTGGTCGTTCGGTTCTGTTCTGTTCATTATGGAAACGATTTGCCTAAAGCACATGGAGTGAGGATGGGACAGGACTAGAGGAGGATGGATGATGATGATTATAAAGAGGAATAGAGACACAAAACCACCATAAACAATTTAACAAAGCTATTCTCGTTATTGCTAACTGATGCTCCTCCATCTATCCATCCATATGCATACCGGAATTCAAGTACATCTCATGATTGTTATTGCGTTTTAATATGTTCATTCTCAAAGCACTCGCTCTTGTCAATTTTTATTGCAATGTTGTCAGCCTGGTTAACCCTTGTTAGGGTAATTTATTATACTGAGAGATTTTAGCGTGAATTGAGTTTTTTAAATCTCTATAAAAAAATTGTTTGTTTGGAGTGTAATAAAGTTATAAAACCTGGAAATATTGGCCCAAAACTATTTGCAAAATTGTATTTAATATTAGTCTTACAGTTTTATTAAATGTTTCGGATTTTTATACAGAAATCAAAGTATTTCAGTCTGATTAAAAGAAGTTTTAGTTAAGATCAGAACTTTCCCTTTCAAATCTTGGCGGTCGTTTCCCTACTTTCTCAAATTTATTTCCCATTTCCTACAACAACAAGTAGGATAGTAAATCTGTTCTTCACTCAAAGGGATGGAACTCGACCTTATTTCAAAGATATCTTTATTTTTAGGCTGTATTATTTAACTTTTAGTAATACAAACAAAGAATGGATATAGTGAGATCACGTTCTTAATATTTTCACTGTGAAAAACTAAGTAATTAAATAAAGATGAGGTGAAATATTAATGGCCCCGGCAAAACAAATTATAAAATATGTTCACTTTTTGTCACCTGTAAATTAAATTTAACACCAAAATATAACACGTACATGAATGTATGATTATATCTTCAATTTATATAATATGTTAAATGCAATCATTTATCTTTAAGTAAATGTCGGCAAATTTGTAAGATCGCTCAGTTTAGTTCGGCGCCTTTGAGAGTTGAATTTTAATTCGAGAAAACATGCAAAGTAATAGAGTTTTATAGCAGGGACCGATCGTGAGAAAGGATTTAAATAATGTTTCTTAAGTAAAATAAGTTATGATTCATATCCTGTAAGATATTTGCTAGAATATGCAGATGGGTTTGAAGATAATCAAATTTAGGAGAAAATCAGGAGAGATAGAAAAGAATTTTCTAGAGTCGGTCTCCAGCAGTCTTAGAGTTTAAAGATAACCAAATTTTGGTTAAGGAGTCGATCACCAAGTCCGGTCAAGTGAGGACCATTGTTCAGGAACAAAAATTCAAAAGTCGCGCTCGCGTGTTTATATTTAAGTCGATAGTGTCCAATAAGTGATCTCATTAGAAATATACTTTGTAAATCCATATTAGTGTGAATAAACAATATTTTATAATAAGTGAAATTTATTATGTAATAAATAAATAATATTTATTTTATACGTAAATTCCAAAAATCTAAACTTTTTAAAATTCTAAATTTTTCCACAATTTTAGTGATTTCCGCACAATAATTAACTTTTAAACAATTGATCGTTTCATTGTGTATTTATCTAGAATAACCTGTTAATTAAATTAAACTCGGATAAATCAAAATATTCTTCAAAATGATTTCCTTTTGAAAAGTCTAAACTCGTTGGCTGAGGTTAAACTCCCCCTCAACCAACCAGTTTAGACTTTTCATGACTATTTGGTTTAATTAATTAATTAATAATACACTGGTATTATTAATCAAATTATAGCACTTAGACCGATTGAAATAAGATCGAGACAGTCCTACCGGCCCAGGGTTTTATTAAGATAATTCATGAATAAATGTTATTCAAAAATAAAAGGTTAAAATATATATTTTGTATTTTCAAACTCATTTTTAAGAAATACTTAATGGTTTATTTGAACTCAACTTGTTTATATTTTAAATATAAATAATTATCTCTAAATGATTAAAATGTTATATATCTTGTAATAAATTCAATTAAAAAGTCCCATAATTATAAAACTAATTGTTCAAATAATCATCTTTAAGCCATTCGAGTGTTAATATCCACATAGTTAAATCAATTTAGAATATTTTCTCGGCATCCTTGAGCCAACAACCCCAAATTACCACCCCTTTTTAGCAACGGTAATGACACGAATGGCAATATAAATGTCTTTTCTGCCTCTCTCTCTTGCTTTGTAATCTTCTGCGGATCTATATTAAGGAGGAAACGATTCTATGTATACATTTTTGTAGCAGTGTCGTCAAGTATTTATATAGCGATTCGACAATTTTATATCATGGGACAGCAGTCAGCCAGAATAATAAAGTCCTCCTCCTATTTATTCGATATAATTTTGTTTATTAAATAATTGCCATAGTTGTCGTCGTCGTTTTGTTGATTTGGCCAGAAATGAATGGCATCATATTTATGTATGGGCTGTCGAAAAATAAAATTGGTCCTGGCTTGTATTTATTTCGCAATTAAGCATAAAGGACTCGATTGATTCATCCATGTTTCGCTCCCTCGTCGCTCTACTCCACCTCCTTCTCCTCTTCATCATCAGTCAGCCAGTCAGTCCTCTGGCCAATAGAGAGCAGTGGAAATCATCCGAATTTCCGTTCCGTTTTTCCACATGGCCCTTTAACAGGCGCGCTCATACATTCATCATCTCATCTCGTAACGAACCGAGGGAAATTCGGATAAAATCACCCTTCTCATTTGTCAATTTTTGATATTTCACCAGGCTTTCGTCAACTAAATTTATATATATATTTTTTGAATGTGGGTGGAAAATCCCTAAACGATGATGATTCTAATGACGATGATGACGATTATAGTGACTGGAAGTCAGGCGAAACAAGTGCTCCGTTTAAGCGGAGAGGGTCGTCCAAATTATGGAATCCTAGGCGTCTGCAAATTGATTCTTCTCTCGACTCTGCGCTATTATCCCAATTGTTATTCTGTTTACTGTTGTAATAACTTTCTCTCATACATTTTGTAACAAAGAGGGCACTTTTTAGTGTAACAATCCTTAAACAGTTGTGCTTAATTTGCAGTTTTTCAAATACAGACAATAGAGACTTAGTGAAGGAAAATTTCAAATAATTTTAAAAATTTTTAAATACTCTTCTCTTTAATGTTTTAATTTAATTTGTAAAAACATGATAAGCTCATTTATGTATAATTCGTTTGTGTTTTTTTATTCACGCGTACAAACCGTTGATTAAGAATGAAATGAGATTTAAAATAAAAAACACAGAATTGAAAATATAATTTTATTGATTTTAAATTAATTATGGAACTTATCCTGTATTAATAAAAAAAATATTGAATTGGAGTTGATTTTTTTCTAATTTCTAATTTAAATAAAAACTTCTCATTTATTAAAGTAGAGGTTTTAGGTAATATTAATTATATTGGTGTAGACAAAAAAGATAAAAGAATGAAAGAATATTTCTTTAACTATTAATTTAGCTTCCAATTAATTTTCTTTTGTATTACAAATTGTAATATTGTAACCATCTATTACTAATCATTTAAACAACAAGTGACAAATATGAACTATAATTAAACACGAGTAAAGTTCTAAAAAACGAATGAAATAAGTTTTCTAAAAGATTCGAGTGTTTAATTATGTGTCTTCCAACCAGATTTTTAAATTTTTTTATTCAATTTACATATTGATTACATTTTTGCGAAATATTATTAGAAGACATTACAGTATTAAATAAAGATCACAATTTTAATTCAGGAAAATTTCTGTCAAGCTATAGATCTTTCGTTCTAAATTTTTCGATATATCTTGAAAATAGAGCACTGTATGACTGATATACCCGTGATAGCACCGATCTTTTAAACGACAATTAGACACCTCAATCAATATTTGTCGAAAATTTGACATTTAATGAGGAAAAACTCAAATTGATTAATATATCATAGCTTACTTTATCGTAGAGGCAAGAAAAATGTCAAAATATATTTTCAATCCAAGCTACTATTTTCTGAATTGTAATTTTTAGTAATTGAATATATATACAGAGTATTAATTTCGGGTATTTACACGGGTGGTGATTGTCTGCGGTTATTGAATAATGCATAATTAAACAAGACTGAATTATGGAGCAGTTTCTAGAGAAAGCATTGCCTACTTAAATGTAAACATTTTTTAATAGATAGTATTTATTAAGGTTTATCAAACTTATTCTCAAAGCGTAATAAATAATACAAAATTCATTGATATGGACCTAAGAATATATAGCGTCTAGATATAACTGTCAATTTTAGAGAAATATTGATTTCAATCCACCCTTCTGGATTAAAATTTGATTTAATTGGGTGACAAGTTTGAGTTGATTTAAATTGATCGGATACTTGAACTTCAAAGGAAATCCTCAATTTATAGATCAGGTTAATTGATCATTCTGGTGAAATGTTAAGATTGGACACGTTTTACAACTTAAATCAGACGTTGTTCGGTTTAGTACCTCTGAAAACCGCTTTAAATAGGGTTCCATTTCAATCAATTATAATGAATTTTATTGCCATCTCAAGTGGTTTGTCGCAACAAAGGCAATTGTCGATGTCGATTTAATTATCAGGCCAGTCCCGAAAATCCATTGTCAAGGATCGCCATTGAGACTGTCATCATTGTGGTTATTAAAAAGGGGGATGAAAAGTGGTTTGGTTTAACTACAATCTATATACATTGAATGGAAGAGGATGGGTACGATTTAGTAATTAAGTTATATTAATTTTGCGGTTTTTAATTAATTCCAATGAGAGAGTGTAAAATTGTTCCCATTCCTTGTAGAACTTTGGCTGAACTTTAATAGGGGAAGCGTTTATTTAAGCATCCCCTATCCTATCGCGACTTCATTTACTTTCCATAAGGAGAGAGTCTAGTCTAGTGAATTAAAACGTTTCCTGCCCTGCCTGGATTATTAATCACCCGACTTTGGCGGCATTACAAAATTCCAGACTTTTCTTTGCGTCGCGCGCGTTTTGGAAAATTAGCAAGTGTAATTCGAATGCAATTTCGACGAACAGCAAATATTGTGCTGTCGTCAACCCCTCCAATTTAATTTATTATTACCACCGCCAATTTCCATATTTATTTTAATTATGTCATAAACACAATGTAAAAAGTGATTTTTCCTTGTTCCAACACTGTGTCGCCTCTACACATTTTTTTGTTGGTCTCTGCCTGCTATCATTTTTGTGCTGAATATTTGAGTTTTGATAATAATGATGATTATGTGCGAATTACGTATTTTGCCCAGAACGCGCGCTCCGCTGGGAGAAAGGGCGGTTGTGTCAACAATTGGAAATGCTGGAAATGAAATATAATGAAAATAATTTTGTCACGTTCGTTTAAATACAAGAGGAGTAGAGTGGAGAGGAGGTAAACAGGAGGCGAGTTTTTGCCCAAAACCCGACATCATAATCGAGATAATTCACCATCGTTCTCTCTATCTCTCCATTTGTTGTGTGTGTGTGTTTGGTTAATGAAAAGGGGTTAATATTTGAAGTGACTCGACCCCCTATTAATAAATTGTTGGCAATTAAACCAGAAGAAACGATATTCCGACGTGCCCCATTTAGCCCTTTCGGAAGACTGATGACGCTCTTCAGAGACCGGATTACCCGCCATAGACACACACACACATATACCCAGTTCCACTCTTTTACTACAATATCCCCTCCTTCCTCTCCGATGAGCCCTATTAATCCAGTAATTGAGCCGTTTTTAAATACGAGACGACGTTTTCGACTCGAAGAATCTCTTTGAGCGCATTTCTTTGCTTTACCATTCAGACATTGTTAATGAAGGGCATTAATAATTTGTCTTGTTGGCTGAAGGATATTATTAATAACGAAATATTGTAATAAAGGGATTAATTGAGTGCGTACGGTTATTTTTTTATCCCGAAAACAAAGTAACAAGACTTAATAAAATTGAATAGAAATAGAAACTGAATGGATGAAACGTAAATGAAACATTGAGAAACAATGCACTTTAATGAGCCAAACAAATGTGTCCACTCAGTGCAAACTGTGTAAATCCAGTGAATAATTAATGCTCCTTTTATGGTCACTTTCTCACCGTCGTCATTAGCCCTGTTAAGGAGCTCTCCTCCAAGGAGGAACACAGTGTGTTGAAGGGGTGCAGCAGCAGCAATTTCTCGGTTGCTCTCTAATTAATCAGGCGAATAACAATATAAAATCGGCAAATGTTCGTATTTACGGTAATCAATAAATTTGCACAACTGAACAGAGCCGATGAGGATGAAGCGCGGGGCGGAGAGGGAGAGAAGGGAATCTGAAGGAAGCATAAGAAGGTGGCAACTGTGGCGCGGTGGCGGTGATTATGCCCAAATTAAAAAGAGGAATCGAATTGCAGTTAATGCATTTTCTATGTTTCGTTACGTCGTCGTCGCCGCTCGTTGTGTGCTTTACGCTTTAATCTGGGTTTTATACACTTTTTCGTATGGAACGGAATTGCCAAACGGGCAAACTGCATTGTTGCAATTACCCGGCTATATTATTAACAAGGAATATTACACTGGCTTCGGCGGTGCAAAATTTACCATTGATTTAATGTTTTTCTTCTCGCGCTCTCTTTTTTGCAGTTGTTTTAATTGTGCTGCTTAAAACATTGATGTTTTACAAACGAGACCACTTAATGGTCTATTTAGGATTCTCATTATTGTTTGGATGCGCCTCAGCGCCAATTCTTTCGCATTTTACTTGACCCGTTTAGGCCACCTTCTTCATCCATTCATTCCACCACCCCTTGTTCCCCGGTTGGTTTTGAAACCTCTCGCTTTAATTCACTTATACCCACTTATTGTGTTTACCTTTCGCATTATTTGCATACATCTCGTTTAAATCTTCTAGTCCAGTGCATTCCCATTCGACTATTTGTATTTTGTGTCTACGTGCGCGCTGCTCAAATTAGCTTCTGATTTGCCATTGCTGGGCTGCTGCTGGCGCTGCTGACCCAACAACAAACCACACTTTTTTCGCAATCCGCTAAATGAATAATGTATGCAATTAGTTTGAAATTGAGAAGCAAATTTGCTGTGCTTACTAATTTTTCTGTTCGATTTAATGTAATTAGAAATCGAACACAAATTATTACACTTTCCTGGTCGTTGTTCTTATCGGATTACTGTTGTCTTACATGTAAGGTAAACAGTTCTTTGTGCCGAGTTACCAAGCTTACATTATTCTGCTACTTTCTATTAAGTTACATGAACTAGTATGGTATTTTCATTTTTTTTAAATTTAGGACTTTTTACACAATTTACATTTGATTGTACGTCAAATTATATAAAAAAGACCTGTATTATTTTTTAATTTTGTTTGAAAAAATAAGATTTTATTTGAAGAGTTTTTTTTATCTATTATTTATATAACTGAATTATTTAATAATTAAGCCATAACTTAATAACAAATTGTTTTTTGTTGGGGAGATACAAAAATTCTACCAATATTGATGCAAATTTCAATTTTTTCGATCCTTTTCCATTCCTCTAGGGAGCATTGGGCGTTGATTAAGCTTTTCCATCGTTCTCTATTAATTGGCATAGGTTATATTTCAATACAACTCCTCCCGTAATCTTGAAGATCGCATTCGATTGTCCTTCTCCAAGTTTGTTTCCTTGTTGCGTCCAGTCTAGAGTTTTCTCGCTGTGCTGTTTGTTCGCCTGAGTGAATGTCCTATGTAGTGTCACTTCTTTCTCTTTATTTGTTTCTTCATAGGATCTCCTGCACTTGGTATCCACAGGTCTTCGTTACGTATTTTGTTGGGATAGAATATTTTACAAATAATCCTTTGATATTTGCTAATAAAGACCTGTATCTTTTCACGTCTATGTTGCGAACGAGCCAGGTCTCACTGCCGTAGATCTTTATTGTTAAATTTCTTGATAACTGATGATTTCCAAACGGAAATTTTAATTAATCATTAAAAAATTATATCTGCCCCAAATACAATTCACAGAAAATATGTAAAAATACGATTCAAAATGTACTCGTTAATTAATTAATTGTTTTATAGTATATAATAACAATTAGTAACTAAATGTATACGATATACGACATTTATTTATGTTTAATAAATAACATAAAGGTATACATTTATTTATAATTGTGTATAAAATTTACTTCCGAAATTTAAATTACCTTGAACCTTGGAACAAAACAAATAACATTCCTTAGTTAATTTCCTAGAAACTATTGAGAAATTTAAGTATCTATACCTAAAGATACTTAAATAAGTAAAAAAATTGGCACAGAATTGAAAACTTTCCTAGAAATGTATCTGGGTTTATTAATAATAGCTCTGTAGAATTACTTTTATAACGTAATACTACCTCTATAATATAATGAATACTAAATAATATATTCTACCTTCGGTTTGTTTATATTAGTTTGTATTCATACAGAAAATCTATATTCCAAGAACTTGTGAGTCATTGATCTAGTTTTTTTTATTGTATCGCTTACAACTTATTAATAAAACCTGCACAAACCTGGTTTGTAACAATGAAGAGGCTTAACAATACCATGGATTTTCCAAGCTCAAAATGAATCCATTCTGCTTTAAAAACCAAGTTTCCTTGGAGAAAATGAGTGACAATCGGTCTTGAAAATTTTGAATAAAAGGATTTGGTCCTAAACCATACTAAACCCTAATTAATGTACTTTAAGGTTCCTTAAACGTATTGATATCTTTCCATTTAAATCTCTCTTTCAAATTCAGAAGTTGTAGTAATTTTGGGACACCCTTTATAATAATCATCAGATAGCATTTGATTGTTTGAAAATTGACATTTACTTTTAAAAAACATATCAAATTGAGTACGTGGACCATTTAAGGATCATCATCTTTATATTTAAGAATTACACTTGACCTATATTCCATAATCTAATGACTTCTTCTTAATTTCAGGTAAAAATCTGGTTCCAGAACCGTCGCACGAAGTGGAAGAAGCAGGACAACATATCGAACTCTGAGGCCGCGGAGCATAAGAATACGTCATCCAAAAATAGCGACTCCAAGTCGAGCTGTGCTGGAAGTCCGCCCGATTCCCCGATCCCTTCGCAGCACCACAGCTCGAGTTCGAATCACAACGCGCCGCTAGGGGGCAGCAACGGGTTAAAAATAGGGCAGCACCATCACATGTCGCATCTAGGAGTCGATCTGCCGGCGAAGAGCAAGCACCAGTCGAAAGGGAAGCACAAAATGCCATCGAAAGAGGAAGTCCAGAGGCCATTTCTGCCCCACAATCACGCGAATTCACTCTTTTCCATGCTCAACCAGCCGCCTCCACCGACAAACCTGGCCAACGGATTGGTTCAAAAACTGTCGAGCATAGAGCACGACGTGGAATCGCGATTAGCGGCGTCTAAAATATCAATCAGTGCTTTTAAGAAGGTGAACGAGGGAGCACTGTCCCCGATGCTGAGCATCGGATCCATGGCCCGACTGCAACGCCCTTGAGACAAGGAGCGACCCCTGAAACGACGGTCCAAGAAGAAACAGAAACTAAAAGCTGACTAATCAAATCAAAACTGTATACGAATTTAAAGTATGACAATTAAAAAATATACGATTTAGGGTTGTAAATAGGTGACAAAAAAAGCGGAAAGTGTTTGTGTGATTTTACAAAGGTTAAGAAATTGAATTTATCGAAATTTCGTATACTAAAAGAGAAACTGACGTAGAATTTTTGGTGCCTAAAATTCAGATCCCCCCACAAACATATGCAAGAAAGTCTGGAAACAATGTTTATCCTTGTACATAGTTATGTATTATATGAAGAAGAGAAATCATTAAATTTTACCTGAGAATTTAAATCTATGTAGAGTAGAAATACTTTTAGAAATTAAGACTTGAGTCACCATTTTGTTATTGAAATTGGGTAAACGAGGGTTGCTCTACAGATTTTGAGAAGGTAATGATTGCTTTTAGGTATTAAAAAAGAAAATTTATTTCAACTGAAAAGAAATTTAATAGATATTTAGAAAATTATAAAGAGAAATTTGTAATACTTTTGAGATATTTTCATACTATTTATATAAGGATTTTTAGGATATATTTTAAATTATTTGACGAACGGTTCTTTAAAAGGATGTTTTTGTGTAAATTTATTTTCTGAAAGAATGTACGACGACCCTCGAAGGATCTCCCGCAAATATCTCGTTTGTGCCAAAAAAGAAATGAAAGAAAAAAGCGTATCATTTTCAATAGACATTTATTTTCAAATGTACAGGTTGATTGAGAATTGTCCTCTTTCTTTAAAATAGGTATATATATATATATATATATCATATTTAATAATATAGTTCACAAAAATATATATACATTTTCCAACAATAGAGTAAATGTGTGTGTTTTATCAGCCAATCCGGATACACACAATACAATCACACACTTAACAAACCTTAAAATAGACTGTAACATTTACAAAAATACATATTTATTCTTCAATTAAATTACAATAGCTCTAATGATGTACCATTCAGAGATAGCCTAGTTTATCTTTCTCTCACAATCTCTCACACACACATTACAAAATATTTACAAGTTGTTAAGCCTAATTTATCTTTTACAAATATTGTAATACACTCATTTGATTTGTTTGTGAGTCCTTGATTTTAGATTTTTTGATTATTATCAGATTTTGCTCATGATAATTATTCGAATAAATAATTATTATTATAATAATATTTTATACAATGAATTAAGACAAATAAACTGATGTTTTTGACAAATCTATATATACGATGAGACGTTTTGCTTTTTTTTTAATCTTTTGGACCCTCTATAGATATTGGTTTTGCAAATTTTGTTTCATCACACCACGGTAATAAAAAAAAACATAAAAATATAAGCTCTTTGGATAGATTATCTGTGTGTGTGTATTTTGCACTTAACTTTAACACTTAACAAGACTATTTCTACATCTAATTCCTATCGTATCAATTTGGTTAACATACCGAGTTGCAGTTTTGACTAGTATTTTCAGTTTCTTCAGATCCTTAAACGACTAAATGTGAGTATTTTCCCATCCTTAGCTTCTTCGGATGGACTTATTTTCCTCTTATAATATGCACAACTTGCAAAAATACTGAAGTTTTTCTTCTCTCTATTATTTCTCAATTCGGTTTCGGCAGAGTCTTGGCTAAATAGTTTTTTTTTGTTTTATTTTGTGAAACCCTTTTTGTTTGTTTTAAATTCATCTCATTGGCACTTGGATGCGTGTAAAATATTCTCAAAATACATCTACTTTCATACTTTGCTCTCTGGTCCATTGGAAATGTGCTTAAAAGCACCCCTTATTTTGGTCAAATATTGGCTCGATATGTGACCGTAGCATTTGTTGTACCACTCCGGAGTTCGGCCCCTAGAAGAAAAGAAAGGTTTGATTAGTTTTGTTTCGTTTCAAAATTTAATAATAATCTGCCTCTGTGTCCCAGCGGCTAGCATCCTAGACATCCTACTTGAGGTCGTGGGACAAATCCCGGGCGGATATTTTTCTAGTGCGAAAAAGTTTCCATTCGTGTATACCAATAACATTGCGAAATAATATACATAACGAATTATAAACAAAAAGTAATGGCGCAAATAAATAAATAAAATTGGCGGATTGACTGGATCCGTTTAAAACCGGTCTAGGTGCTATTAACTGACTACTAATACACTGAAAAACAAACAGTCACGTAAAGGTTGTAAAATTAGCGTTTTAGCCAGGAAACAAGTGTGAAACATCCGCAATTTTTATCGTTTCCTAATTGAAAACGGAACCCGAGTAGGACAGCTTTTCGACATTGATTTGTGTTTCATAATGGCGTTCTTTATCGCACTAGTGAAAATTTTGAATTTCACTTTGAAAAAAAAAGAAAGTCATAGTCTATTAATAAATTTGTTTCAAAGTTAAAATTTCGGCACGTTTTAAAGAAAAAACTTTACAATTTTTAAGCCACATCGTTATAACGAATTGTACATGAAACCCATTCAAGTAGAGATCGTTGTAGCAGCCAAAAGTTTTTAAATTCGCTGTATATGAATTTTAATGGAAAGTGCAAAATCATTATGCCCTGCATAACTCAGAAATGATGAAAAATTAGCCCAACGTATTTCACATTCGTTATAAATGACTCATTTTACACTTTTGTGCCAAATATAACTATTTTGCCATCCTCATCAAAATACAATAAAAAAAATTTAGTTGTAAAGGTTGCATTTCATGTTCGGATAAAAAACTATTTGTACTTTAACAACAAAATGGCATTAGAACTTTAACATTGCGGAAAATTAGTTTGTAAATTATAACTTTCTTTTTTCACTAGTGCATTAAAAATTCAAATTTTCATTAAGTAAAAAAGTCTATATACAAAAAAAATTTCAATACAATTTTCACTTACTTTGTATCAACTCTCGCTAAATGCATTATCTTAGACTTTCCGCTTCCACACGGTTCGATTAAATATCTGGAAGCCAACACCACACCTCGGACAGTTCCCCCGGTTAACGTTGTCGCCTCATTATGATCGATCGAAGTCTCCACTATTACACAGGCCCCTTTGGGCAAATCCGTTCTCCATGATCTGGAAATAGAGGAATATTTAAATTAATAATCTATAGAATAGTAGTTTAAGAATTATGATAAAGAGTTTTGAAGTAAAATCTTTCTAAATTTCGTAATTTTTTAGTTTTAGTTAACGTATTTTATCAAATGTTAAACAAGGCATTTGTTCCTAAGCTTTAAAAACATATTTATACAGAGTAAAATGTAAAAAATGCATAAAATGACGTATAAGACACAGCCGAAAAGCATTTTTAACCTCTAGCTTAGGTCTTTAACTTCGTTGTTTTAAAAATATATTTCATTTATTTCAAATAATTTTTAATTGGCAAAACTCACCTTAAAACACAATAATCACTGAGCACTTGACCACCGGAAACGTACTGAAATACTTGGCTCTTCTCATCCAACGACTCGATCACGCGTGACTTGACAAAGTAGGGATCCCAGAGGTGACGATCCTTGATGATGTACTGGCACACCTCGGCTGGAGGGGCCTCCACTTCTACGCAGCACTTCCACAGCCTTAGAGGATGACCATCTCCGACTTTTTTGTAGGAAATCTCCACATTGCTGTCCAGAGAAGGAGAACTGATCCATCCTCTTGCTCTTTCTCTGCCCTCCTTGATTGTCGCTGAGGTGCACTCGTACAAATAACCTCTCCAGTCCAGTACCTGAAGGCCTTTACCAAGGTCCTCCAATGGCACCGGTTTCGATTCTTCCATGTAGCTGAACGAGCACCTGGACAGTTTTTCATTCGAGACAACGAACATTGTTCGAATATGTTGAATCATAAAGGCTAAACACTCGTGAGACGCTTTAGTTTCAGACAGTTCTCTGGCATCGGGCAGCCCTGTCACCTTTCTACGCCTCGGAGACACCGAACTAGACCTCGCCGAAGCGATTCCCACGTGGAAGATAGATGGCGCTAAACAAACCGCTAAATTATTTGCAGTCATTTGATTGAACATCGAGCTCTCGGCTACATGGGCTAGGAAAATCAGTAGAGTGTTCAACACCTCCCGATTCTCGTCTGGTAACAGTAAAATAGCTGACTGAACTGCATCATGACGAACTTCCTCAGGAAGATCTGAAATTTAAAACCGTCTTTTAACACTAGTTCTTTAAAGTCAATTTTTAAAACTCTTACGTTGAAAAATAGCAATAAAAGTCTCAGCCAACTTATTGGTTAATAAGGACTCTGGCAGGTCCCTAAAGTACTGCTTCACCATATCAGCGACGTCGTAAGCTTGCTGGCCCTCAAATAGGTTCACATTGTCGCTGTCTGATGAAGACTCCACCAGGTTTTTGATCTTTAAAATTCTACTTTTGACGCCACTCTTTCGGAACAGTCCGATGTGGTCGAGGGCGTTCAGTCTTAACCATTTCAATGCGGCCAGTACTGGCTTGGGGATCGTCTGGCCACTCCTCTGCAATGTCAAGACCAGAGGGACTCCGAAAACTTTCTTGTCTTTGTAGTCTGGAGCCTTGATCTTCTTGATGAACTTTGGCAGCTCCCAATTCCAACCAGATCTGTGGGTTGGGCAGTATCTCTCCATATATCCAGTCAAAGTCACCAGAGCCAACTTCCTTACAACCTGAAGCTGGCCACAGGACATTGAAAATAACGGTAATCCGTTTCTTCGAGCACTGTTTCGACTGGACTTGTCTGGAGCTTGGAAACTGTGCCATCTCACAACGGAATTTCTGTTGGAGAAAAAGGTTATTAGATTTTGCTTGAACCATTATCTGTTAAAAAAACTACATTCTTTTTAAATAAAGAGGTTGAAAGAAAACCTAAGAGCGAAAAAACACTTGTCGAGTTTGTTCCTTGAATTAATTTTCGAAATTTTTAAAATAATTCTTTAAATAAAATTTAAAAACTATTGATTCTACTCACTTTGGCCTAAAAACAACCTCCTCTTCCTTATCACTGTCCATGAACTTGTCATTCTTCCTTAAACTCCTTGACCTTAGACTGCGATTTTTCAAAGCATCCCGATATTTGTTGGACTCCTTTCCTAAATTGAGAGACCCTCCTCTGGACACAGCTGGCACCTTTAGATCATTACTGCGCCTTTGCCTGAACTTCCTGGGATTGCATTCTGAGTCAGACAGAGCTCCAGCGTCCTCTACTTTACTTCCCCTCTGGAAAAACCTTCGAGCTCGACTCGGTTTCTTCCTGTCCGAACTGCTGCTCGTCTGCACCGTTCCAGAGTCCTGACTATTCGAGTCACTGCAGTAGGAAGAGGAATCGTCTCCCGATTTGGAGAATGCGAAATGAAGGGGACTGGTCCGGTTCGACTGAGATCCTCCATAAATCCTTCCCATTGTTTGAAAATGTTTCGGACTTAGCAAATTACCATCCGTTTGTCCAGGGATTTTCAGCTCATTTCTCGAGTAATTCAGCGGGCTGGGAGGCATCGGGGAGTTGGGATATGACGCCACGTCAATGCATTTGAGATCCGTCATCTTTTGGTTCATCTGGGAAAAGTCCAAAACCTGGAAAGAGGAATTTAATTTCAATTTTTTTTCTATCGCAAATAAATGCAAAATATTCAAATATTTGCATTCGAACCAATTGAAAATTATTATAATTTGAAGTTCGACGTGCGTAAGATAAGAGCTTATCAATTTCGTTATCAGTTATGGAAATATAAAGATCTAATAGTGAAGCATAATTTGGCATACTAAAATAAATTCGGCTGATACAAGTATCAGTTTAAAATCGAATTTAAATAGCAAATTAGTGGCAATTTTTAAACTCGAGTCTGACGTTTTAATTAAATTTAAAATGGGAATTTTTTCTTTTGTGCTGGAAACAATTCCATTATAATTTTACCATGTTTTTCGAGAGGGTTTAGATTTAATTACTAATGAAATCGAATTTTATCCATAAACCCAAATTTATTCCTCTAATTGGGTATTGTTCACAAAATTAAATATAAGCTCCAAAAATTTTGGTATTCAAAATTTTGATATTTTGACGATGACCCAGAAAGGATCATTTTTTACCCATTGTTAAAAAATTATAGGTCTGTAATTTGTATTTTAATTTGAAAACTTTTTTTTGAAAACCCATCAAAGTATTCATAAATAAATTTGATTGAATTTCAAGTGAAACACTCGATTCTATAATTTCAAATTTAAGGAAATTGATCAAATAAAACTTTGCGAATCCATAAAACTTATACATATATATTTTCTAGGAATAAAGCGAAACAATTCAAATTTTTGACAAATATATAAAAATTCATTTCAAACAACAGTTATCAAATTCATTAATTGATTAGGATATTTTAAAAGAATTTAATAATCCACGTAATTAATTTTGAAAATATCATTTAAAATATTATTTTTAATGCCTTTTTAATAAAGTTGGAAAAATCGTTACTTTTTTTTACAGGTGTAATAGAATCTTCGATCGAAATTGTCAAAGAAATTTTTTCCAACCGTTAATTTTCACAATTTCGAATTTGCAGACACGAACCGATGTTAGCCAAGACACCATTTTAGTACCTTCTTTTAGTACTATTTAAAATCAGTTCGTTGCATCGGTTTAGATAATTATAATAATTTTTTTCTGTGAGTCAAATACAAAAATATAGAATATTATAAGTAAGTGGGATTCTTTGTTTGGAGTATTTGAGTAGAGTTTTCGTTTACTTTCGCTCTTTTGAGAATAAAAATAAATAAAAGTTATGAGCGACGTCATTTGGGAAAGTAAACTGTTCTAATATTTGTCAAATATTATTGTCTATTTTTCATTTCTTTATAGATATAATGACGTCAATAATTCATTGAAAAATGTTCTGTGAATGATTTTTCTAATATATCCAATAAATTTGTCTAATAAAAAAGCTATTTACAAGGGTGTAAAATGAATCGTTTTTTAAATATAAATTGAGTTTGAAATACGAGTGATTAGATGAATTTTTATTCGTTTACGAGTTAAAAAACGTATTTTACACTCGAGCAGGACATAATATGGTTTGCACTTTTCTTTAAAAAAAATACCCAAAAAACTAATTATAAAGTATTTCGCGATATAAAATGAAAATTTGTTGTTTTTTCGTTTCCCTCACATTTTTTCAAAAGTTTATTTCTCAATTGCATTCAATTGTTGAATTTTTAAAAATAAATAATATTAAAAAGACTTTTACCTGTGGCCCACTAATAACGATTCCATCCCGATTCTGGCGCTTCTTTCTTCTGGTTTTGATTGACTCGACCCGTCTGAGGAACGCCTTGGCTCCGTCTTTCAACCTTTCACTTCCCGTCCGTCTGAACTTGGACTGCATCTCGTCTTTGCTGTGAATTTGATGGGGCAAAGTTGAATAACCAAATGTGTCCAGGCTAAAATGGATGAATGAATGATGTGTTAATTTTGTGAAAGATGAAATTTATACAAATGAGGTTTTAAATGGCAATGAAACTAAATAAATATACACAAGCTTTAAGTTGATATAAATTGACAGATCAATGTTAATAAACGTTCCTTCATGGTTTTCTTTAAATTCAATAAATTCCTAAAATTTGTTCTGTCGAGGCTCTCTTTAAAACACTAGTGCATTATTGAAATTCTTTAAAGCACTAGTGTTTTCTTTATTGATAAATAATCAATCTTTCATTATGAACAGATGCGAATGTTTTTTATTAGGAATTTAAATGAAAACTAGATTTTTTAACATAGGTTTCGAATTGGCATTAGTTTTGAATTTATCTGAATTTAAATAAATCATTATGATTTAATCTCTTTTGCGCTCATGTTTGGTTGTATAATAATATCCGCCAATAAATCAGCCAATTAAAATAAGTTTTATTTAATTAAAACCCGTAAATTGTAAAAGTTGTGCAATGAAAGACGAAGAAAAAGAAGATGTTATCTTATATTTATATGGAGATTAGAAATGAGGATAAATGGAGTAAGAGGTTATTTTTTATACAAGCTATAATAATTATCATGATCGGAATGGAAATACGTCAATCTAATTAAAATGGTATATATATTTGTTGTGAAATCAATTACGTATAAAAAGTTAAATTAGCAGTTTGTGGTATTGATTTTGTGATAATAATTATATGAAAGTGCACATGATTTTATATAAAACATGACCAATAAGCATTTTAGCGACATATGCATTTTTTGAACTCTCGATCGCTTATGATTTTAAAATAACCTAGTATTAAAATATATCTTTTCTTTCGGACTTGTAGTATAAATAACTAATTTAATTTAAAATTAGTTCGTTTCCTAATTTTAGAACAATAAGCCCACCTTTCCGGAGAAGATTCTCTTGACGAAATGTCGACGTGATTGTCGTCACTTTGGCATTTGCCGTTGCTTGCTGTGATAGTCGGAATTGGCAGGCCCATCTCTCCGACTCGGGACCACCTCCTGCTTTGGGGTTGAAACGTCCAATTCTCGCTCAGCGCACAATCGTCGTCCGAATCTTCGTTCTAAAAAAAAAGAGAGAAAAAACCCGAATCAGCACAGATGGATTAAAAACAGCTTTGAAAAAGGAAGATTAAGTATCCGCGTTTGGTGATTATTTTCAAGCAAATGATGTAATATTTAACCCGAAAAATTGCGGTGAGTGTTTCTGTCCAAACATGTGTCACAACAAAGCGAATTTGTCGATTCCTTTAAATTTTCCGCGATAATTTTAAAACGCGTTCATTAAACGACGATCGTTATTTTTGTTGTCTCTCTTAAGAAGCTTATTATAGGAAGACAAATGAGCCAGATAATAAATGTGAGACTTTATGTTGATTCAATTTGGCTTTTGATTCCTTTTAAAAGATCACTAAGCATCCATAAATTTCGCAACCGCCTCTCGTAATCAATCAAATTGACCCATTTCGGGGTGTTCTGGTGTGGTGATCGGCGTACGTCAAAGTGTCGATCGTTTCCTTTGAAGTGTTCTTAATTCCGACGAATTGTCCAAAACCCGGTTTAGTTCATAATTATCCACACACATCACCCATTTTATTTACAGACCGATCATCATAATACTTCCCATTCATAATACCGGGCCATAATATTTACAGTATTTACAACGAGGATCCTATTCCGCGAAAATTAATTAACGAAGCCGTGTATGTGATCTTCCAAGGCGAAAGCAGATGTTTTGTGACCCAATTCCCAGCTGATTTGTGGAACTGGGTACAGATTTGAATTTTTCCGAGAGACACGACAAGCATCACAGACTTTTGTGCGAAAAAATGTCAAACGCATGATAGCGGCAATGATCGTTTTATGATCGTTTTGCGCGCCCGATGATTAATCTATGTCGATTCTGAAGGAAACCAAATGTGGGGACACTTACCGTCGCTGTGGAGTGCTTGGTGTGGTGGCTGTTGTCTATCCGCATTGTGGCGCATCTGTTGAGTGCGACCAGACGACGGTACAATGACTGTAGGGGATCATTCTCCAGAAATGGGTGATCTTTGGCCACGTTACTCAAATCGATCGGGAATTGGAGATCTGAAATAGATGAAAAAAGGTAATTTAATAAAATGAAGTAAATATACTCAAACTATTTGAAAATATTTATCTTTAAGCTTTGGTAAATGTCATTTGATTTCATAAAAACCCATTAACTCCTCATGCAAATATTAATACAAAATTTCAGTTCATTTTTTTCTCTCAATTACTTATTTGAAACATGTAATAGTTATTTGTGGTACAAGGATGTAAAGTCAACTGTTTTTAACGAGTGTGAAACGTTCGAGCCGAAGTCGAGTGTTTCATCGATTCCGAGTTTTAAAAACAGGACTTTACACCCGAGCAGGACATAACGATTTTTGAACTCCAAATTTTTACAATTTTACATTAAACTTCACTACTTAGGGAAAATTTAAAAATTGGCATGTGTCACAAATGTTTCAAGTGAAATCTTAAATTGTAAAGTTACCGGTAACGGTTTCAGTTCAAACTAATAGAGTTTGTTTCCTCTAAACTACTTGGTCATAAGACAAATGCCTATTTTATTGTTGCATAGAACATTTATTTGCTTTAATTTATCTTAAATAAATTTAAAGCTATCTATGGATATTAAAATTAAAAACAGAAAACGTTAATTAATTTGCAACATAATCACGATCGTATGGCATATTGGTTATTGGTTGGTGGGCGCAGAATCCGCTCGGGGATAATAGCCCTTATTCACATATAAAATATGTGAATAAGATAATTGTCCTGTACGAAAACGTGTTATTAGGTGTATGGAGGACTGCCATACTCCCCTCCACGTAATTCGCCCTAGCTCTCCCTGCCTATCTACTCTGACCCTAACTAACATATTACTATTCTAATACTAGTTCCATAAATAATCCGGGGAGCGTTTGGATAGGAAGGGTATAAGTGTAACCCGCCATTCAGCACCGCAAACGAGAGCAAGTGAAACATTACGAAACTCAAATGGATATCGCAAAGAGTATGTTATATATATGGATGCCACCCATCACCTCCTCCTCACATAAGCGTTTTCCCTTAATACTTTTATGCTAAAGGACGTGGACTAGATAAATTTGCTATCGACCGGCCAATCGGTATTGCTCACAAGGGCAGTATAGGTCACACACAGTATAAGGAAGGGCATTAGTATTACATTAGAAATAGATAGTTAGTTAGATTAAGATTAGTTTTTTGTTTATTTTGATCAAATAACTTAACAGATATAATAAGTATAATCTTTTGGAAAGAATGTCTTCAAAATTAATGTAGTTCTAATTCAATAGTCATTCTAATTATAAATAAAATGAAAATACTCTAAAAGTTATTCATATCCAAATCCGATTTCAGAAATAGAGTAAATTTCTTGATAAGTCTATTATTGTGCTTAATCCAATTGTGTATTCCTGTTGCATTTTGCATTACTGTATAATAAATGCAAATGGTTGTAGCAATTACGCAAATTAAATACGAGTACAATTCAATTGTTGCAGTTATTTGATTTCATCAATTAAAATTTATTTACATTTCCATCATGATTGTGATTTGGGTTGAAAGTACAAATTACTGATTGTAATTTAACTTTATTATCATTTAACTTAATGGCAATAAATTTCAATAATACTTAAGAAGTTCTTGTCTTCTTTTTTATGAATAGTACTTAATTCTTTTATTTCCATTTTATCAATAAAAAATGTAATATATGATCAAAGGAAATAAATGCCAAGAAAAAGGAAACCACTTAATTATATTTCTACGTAAAATAAAATCTGACCATAACTTTGGGATTCGCTGAAATTTACGAAATGATTTAGTAATATGTTTATAAATTTAGCAACTGACTTTATTGCAATTTCCAAAAATATAAAATACAGAAATAAAATCTAATTAATAGGAATCTTGACATTTTATTGTATATTTCTTAGGTGTTTTTTTTAATGTCATTTTTCTTTATATTGTTTTTTTTATTACTTTTCCTTTTGACGAAAGATTCCGGCATTCCTTTGAACAATTAGTCTGTCCATAATGACTCTTTCCCCGAAAATCGATCTGATTGCTCCAATTATTAGTACGTGCCCAGACCGGCAACCTTCTCTCCATCCAGATTTAAATCGGAACCCACTAAAAATATCACACTCCGAGGACCTCCACCTCCAATGCCAAGGTTCCATCCACAATGTGTAACACTTTTCAGAACTTCTGATTTATCGTGTTTTCAATGTTTCCTTATAGCTTTCAAAATAAATAACAACATTTCGTCATAAGCGATTTATTGTGTCAGAACCAATAAAGCAAAAATTCAATGAATGTTTTATTAAATAAACGATAGGTCAAAAGTCTTGTACGTTGGGGTTGGAAACATATAAACTGTCCTAATTTATAAATGTCAGCAAATGCGCAATAGAGAGTTTTTATAAAAATCTTTTCTAAAATTATCTAGATCTCATTAGCAGAATACTAGTAACAAATTAAAAAGATACAGCGCGAGTTAAGTCTATAAACACACCAACGAATCCTTGATATCTCTTGAACCAGATGTCAAAGGAACTTCAAATTTATACACAATATTACCCTTAACAACTCACAAAAGTATGTTAAAAATATCATCTAATACATTAATAAGTTTCACAAAATTGCGATAAAACGGAAAAACGCACTGTGTGCTGTAAACGCACCCCTTATCTCCACTACGGAGTATTTATTAAATAATCAATTGATCGGGGTAGTAAGACAATACGAAATATTTCAAGAATTCCGAAAAATTGGGTCACAATGTCAAAGTAGGCAGCCAGTAGCTCTCTTTGAAAGTCTAAAAACCCTAATTTCGAATTATGAGAAAATAGAATACAAATTTAAGAATTTAGATAACATAATGTTGGCTATCGAAAGCTATCCTTCTATGCATTTCTGGATACTACTGTTGACATTAAAGTAAAAAATTTGGGTAATATTTTCTTATAGACTGGGTTTTTAGGCTAATACGCGTCACGGCTAACAAACGGCTCTATGTATCCATATCGAACCAAGCCAATTTAGATATCCCTAGAGGTATGATGGACAATCATTGCCCTAGCTCTCCCTGCCTATCACTATTTCTGTTCCTAACTACATTGTTGCTATCGATAAAGTATTGCAATATATGTAATTATTTCTTTAAACTTCGTTCAAAGGATTTTTTGGAATAAGTTAAAAGTATTTTTTAAACCCGTTTTTCAGCATCGCACACTAAAGCAGTATTGGTCTGTATACTTTAGAGGACTGGTTCAATGTTAGTTATATGGACAGTTAGTATGAATTATCAGCTATTAATGGACTATAGAAAACATGGGAAGAAGTTGTGTGTCACTTCTCCCTGGGCGGATACTCTTTCGTTGAGAATTGAATATAAGTTAGACGACTGAACCTTCGATTATTCATAAATGAGGCTAATAAATACAAATTTATCTACATATCAAGGGCTATAATACTATATGTTTTTCATATTAAATTGAAACGTAACGTAAATGGAATATATTTTTTCCTTTAAAAAATTATTGTGTAAATTTTCCTGGAAAAAAACAATTTCAATATTGATATCTCATTTCTGCCTTAAAGACATTCTTAATGTCTAAAAATAGCCCATCAAACTGATACATGATCTATAAAAGGCTCTCCATAAATATTCTGGAAATATGCAAAGGTTTGTTTTTCGAATTCCAATCAGTGTTCGTATGTTAAAAATAACCACGTGAATAACAAATTGCATACAAAATATGCCAACCTACCAACCCCTGGAATTCTTAACCTAATTTGGACTTGTGGAATGCCCATAAAACTGATTCCAGCAATTTACCCATGGACAGAATACATTACGTCGGATCTCGGTTCTATTTTATTTTATGTGAAGTTCAGACAATTTAATTTATGTCTAGCTAAACAGAGTCGCATCGGAGAGTGAATGGGATTCAATGAACTATCGCCAATTCGCCCACTGCGAATAGATGTGCATTGCAAATTCAAAGCCCACAGAGTTCCACAGTTTATTTATACCGCACTTTATCAGGCATTCAGGCACAAGCCAGACTTTTGAAAAGGCGATTCTGTCTGTTTCTTGTCCAGGACATTTCATTCTCTCAAAATTATTGCGAAATGTTCGCAACAGTTCGATTTCCCTTTTGGCGAATCAACCGATTCCGTTCCATTTCAATACAATTTGTGCCTGTGTGGTTCTAGGTGTGAATTAAAGACTGTTTTGAATCGATAGAATACAATCGTTTTGAACAAAAGGAAAATTGATTTAAAGGTTGTCTTTGAACATTTTGTTAGGTCTTTTCAAAAACTATGAACTTATCTAATTTTAACACCATTTAAATGCCTTTCTTTGTTAGAAAACTAAATAATTTAAATGATTAATGAGGGTCGTTATTATATAGAAAAGGCATTTTTTAAAAATTTAATTGTAATAAAGTAGTTGAATTGAGTATTTGAAGCGGAACGGGCTCATTAATTGTTATTCCAGGATTAGTGCACAATTTGACTACGTGGATAGGATCATATTCTTATTCCCTAATAGGTAAGATCACAACATAATTTGGCGACGAGGATGGAATTATATTCTAATGCCCTGAGCAATTTTTATTTTTAAATTACATAATGATTTATAAATACAAAATCAGCTGAAGATAATTTGTTTAGGGTTTCCCAATCAAATGTTTTATTTTTAAATTAACACAAAACGAACATATTTCAGAATAAAACCAATGGAAGTTTAATATATGGCAAAAAGAAAATTACGAACAATATTATATCAGCAAAATGTTCTTAAGACAGGTCAGAGCCAAAATTGGTTTTAGAGAATATCTCTTTATGACATTTTCCACTATTCCAGACTATTTTGCGAATGATGTAACGAATTTCGCCTTTAACGTTCTAAATCAACTTTTACGAATTTAAAACTTTTTTTCTGGCTTCCTTGTTCAAAAGTAAACTTTTTAATAATGCCGTTCATTGTTGCAATAAACTCAACATCCATTGATTTATTTGGTATAAATAAAAATAATTACCATTGTATTACATTTAATTATAAAATGCTTTAACATTTTTTAATACTCGAACACACAAATTAAAATCTAAACTTATTAGAACAATCTTTACAATAACTAGAGTGAAAACGCAGTCTGGGTTGGATGGAGAATCGGACAAATCAAGTGCATTGCGATAGAGACGCACAATTCCTAACCCGTCTGCGTCCCCGTCCCATGGTGATGATGACCAGTCATGCTATGCAATTCTGTGTACCAGTTTAGTTTATTTTTACGCCGTTCGCCAATTCTTTCTGATTGCTGCACATTCTATATAGCAATAGTTATGGTGGAATTGTATAAATAAATTTATAGATCCGCAACAGCAGAGCAGAAAGTCAGTGTCCTGATTTCTATTCCCCCCCTTTGCAGCACATAGAGGAATTCTATTTTTATGCAAGGCAAGTATAATATAGACTACATTTAACATCATCCGCATACTGGGACTGTGGCTTCTTGGCTGCTTCATGGCACACAACAGCACAATGACGTACCATAGGAGAGACACATTATTACAACATAATTCCCATTACAAAATATTTATACGTATTACCGCAGCCCAAGTAAATGGGTAGAACAGAGCTCACATTAGATGAGGAAAGACGACGACGACGATGGATGATTGGTCTCGCAATGACTTCTCATATGACGTCAAGAGTCAGGCTTTTTAGGTCTCCCCGATATCCCAGTGAAACGTGGTGACGAAATTTCGCAAATTGAATGAAAAGGGAAAGTGAAGAAATAGGGAAATCAATGCCATTCTATTTTTAACAACATTGTCTTTATTCTTAGGTTCTATCTATCCTTCTCTTCCCGCCCAACCAAAAAGAAATTGGGCCAAATTTAATTACATAAACACTTTTGCCAAACTTTTCGATTGGGATCATCAGGTGCACACAGTTCAAACACCCTTGATACCCTTTAATAGTATTCTACAGTCAAGGGAATGGTTATAACAGACATTTTCATAAATATTAAATGAAAGTAAGTATTGAAAGATTATTATTTTATATCCAATAACTATATTTTATAATGTTATTTGTTTCATTTATAATTAATATCCATAATTATTAGAAAAGAAAATTTTTCTAATACTTAATTTGTTTCATAGTTTACAATAATGATGTTTAAAATAACGATAACAAGTTATTAATAACTGTTATTCGAAATTAAATAAAAATCTAGTCAATAAATATCCGGGGATTCATACTAAATGTCCATATTATTAACATTGAACCTATCCTTATAAGTGTACAGACCTATACTGCTCTAGTGTGCGGAGCTATACACACATTTTCCTAACCCATGTTAATATGTCATTAATCATTACATTGAAATACTATATCTATAGCAAAAATTAGTTAGGGTCAGTAATTGTGATAGGGAGGGAAAGCTAGGGCGATAAACGAGGAGTGGCGTATGACTGTCCACCATACACCAGGTGATACGTTATCGAACATTGTTACAATGATCTTATTCGTATATTTATATGCGAATAAGGGCTATAATCCCCAATCGAGTTCTGTGCCCAACTTACCATACCATACCATTTGAAAATAACTAACTAACATGTTCTTCATGAATAATTATTAGTGCTATTGAATAATCATCAAGAATATAAACTCAAACACTTGAAGAAAAATATTTACTGTAAAGGTAAAATTACCAATTATTATAATAATGAAATAACAAAAAATCTATTACCAGTGAGTTATTAAAGTAACAAGTTTTTATAATAACATCAATAACTAGCAGTTACNCAAATAATTGAAGAAAAATATTTACTGTAAAAGTAAAATTACATTATAATAATGAACTAACCAAATAATAAAATAACAGTTAGTTATTTAAGTAACCAGACAATATAATAATTGCCAGTTATTGAAATAACCTTTTATTATTACATTTTCAGTAACTAGCAGTTATTTAAATAACTAGATATTATAATAACTGTTAGTTATTAAAATAATTAATAAACATAATAAATATTAGTTACCTAATTATTTATGTAAGAGCAATATACTGATATGAAGATGATAGAGTAAGAGTCGAAATACTTTTGTTTAAATTTATGATTTGAAATAATAAAATATCTCATTCTATATTATATTTATATTAGTTATTTAATTTATTAACAATTCCATTGCTACGAATTAATTTATATTGTAGACGCTTTGTTATTTAGAAATAACTAACCAACGATAACAGTTATGTTAAAATAACATATTTTAACATACCTAGTTCACATAATGTTCAAATAAATATTGTTATATTTCGATACAAGTGGTGAAATAGAGGTTATTACGTACAGCACGAATTAACCATGTATATTGACAAGCCCAGCGAGTAAAAATAGGTAAATGAGTGCTGTAAAAACCTATTTCACATGTGTATTGAGCGCTATTTTGTGTAATTCTGAAAAAATACCAGTTAAACGATAATTACTAATAAAAACGTTCGCAACGGTTTTGTAGAATAACAACACACAACGAAATTTTCATATTAAAATAATAAATTTGGTTCGACAGCTACATGTAATTTCATTAAAGTGGTGACAAGTAAGATACTGTGAGTTTATTAGAGTGAGTTTGGAATATCTCTTAACGAAATTCTGAACTTAAAATATTCCAATAATAAAGTGTAGAGATTTGGTTATGACCACAATATGTAATTTCATTAAATTGGTGACTAAAATGCGTGAAAATTTTGAAATATTACCGCACGAGTGCTATAAAATACCAATTTGCGTTAAAAAAACAGAGCTTTTCGATACGGAATTGCATAAATATATTATAAAACGTAATACAATAAATGGGATCGAATGCTTTATCAGCAAAACCTAATTCAACTCAATAAGTTTCGGTACATATTTTTAATATATTTTACAAAACTCTATTTTGTTTCATTAGATGTTGGTCAAATTATATTTATTTGAAGAAACTAATTAAAATTAGTAAAGAAGGTTACATAATAAATTAATCCCACGATTACTTTCTATAAAATCGAAAGTATTAAATAAATGGAACACAAGACATTTCCTAATTGTTTAATTATTGCTAATAATATTAGTTTTATGATTGTTAAACTAATACCAGAAATTTGCCAAATTAACTACTTGATGTGAACAATTAGACAGATTAATGTCGAGGTTTACTGCCTGGCTGTAATAAAAGTGGCAGTGCAATAATTGCCACTACTGTAAAAGAAAAAGCACATAAATTATTTGCGGTAAGCTCAAAGCAGTTCTCTCTCGTCACCAAAAAGGTTCGCACACGTACACTCAACAACAATTTCAAATATCGATAAATAATCGGTCGATTGGCTCTGTGAAAATAATGGCAAGTGTTGGGACTGGTGGTGCGCGTTTGTGGCAAATGTGCTTTTAATCGGAAAAGTCCATTTTCATTATTATTTTCTATACAACGCGAGATGGTTTTTGCTTGCCTCTAGAAAAGAGCCATTTTTCAGGCCGTTGACTATGTGCAAAATTAAATTGTTAAGTGTCACAAATACCTGCAAGTCTTAACCTATAAATCAAAACTCTAACCAACTGTCGAGTCTCTCTCTCTATCTGTTTCTAACTTATTTTTTTATATACATATTGTGGGACCGGATCTAATTCAATTTTCCAATACAAATACTAATCTCGAAGCGAGGATCAACTGTGCAAAATTAATGCAGCTTTTGTTCTACTTCAGCGGACAGAAAAATGATTAATCCAATATAATTACACACCATTTGAAAGCGATTTCTATGCGGCTCTTGATGTAATACGCGGATAATTCAATTAGATTTATGATTCAAGCCAACTGTCCGACGACTCTGGGGCTGGAAAACGCTTTTTACACTCTTCAGAGAGTGAATAGATAGACTGCATGTCTCCGGTCGTTATAATTACAAATCGGTTGTTGTGTTACAAGTATTTTTTTACAGTGAACTCCTAAAGCATTAAGATCTTAGTTGAGGTTTGAATAATACTCATTTATCAAGGAGTATTTTTATATTTATAGAACTTTCTATAATTTCGTTCAAAGTTATAAAAATCAATTTAATCAAAATAAAATAAAAACAATTATAATTATAGCTAAGTTTATAAAAAAAAGGAAATAATGTTACTTAATACACTTATTGGAAAAAGTTTTACAACTGTAAGTAAAATAGTATTTTTGAAACAAACTTTCTATCCACCGACAGATAATAAGATTACGAAACAAAGCTCCAAGTACAGCACTAGAGCAAGTCACTGTATATTAGACAACAGCTAATGGCAAATGACAGATGCGCAATTTTTCTACGGCAGAAAAATTGGAGTAGAAACTGAAATACTATTAACCCAAGACGAGAGCAAATTAGAGTGTAACATAATAGAGATGTTATGTCATGAAAATCAATATAGTATTTCTTTGAAGCAATTTCAGGCATCTGTAAGGCGTCCCTTATCCCACATACACACACGTCCCTCTTTCTAGTCGTATCTATCTATCTGTACCCCGGCCTCTAGTTCAAAGGGATCCACAATTATTCAGGTCAACTGTTGACATTCTATTCAGGCAAACATCTCATAATGTCACTGACATATTTAAGTAAATTTTATGTGGCTTTGCCAGCATAACTCTCTTCTATCTCAAATGAAATATTACAATTATTTAGTTACACACAATAACGAAAATTGAAAATTGGATTCTCTGCCACAAGATTAACCTTTTGTGGAAGATATTCCAAATAGAATTCGAACAACAAGTTATTGTAGACGAAATTGGTAAAAATAGAATGCAAAAGCAATTTAATACTCAATCAAAAATAAACCAAAAAATATACGGGTTTATTTATTTATAAAATTAATTATGAGAAGCGGTTAAATTTAAATTTATTGTGAAATAACTCTATAATTAAAACAACTATATTTATAACACTGAAAAGGGGTAATTTTATGTTTTTAAAATCTAATTAAATCTCACTTCTCCATTATCATTCCATGAAAAATTATAATAGAATTATCTCGAACCTGGCGTCACAAATAAACAGAATGGAATTTTCCACAGCAAAATGGTTAATGAGCACATAAATCAACGTATTTTCCGCATGTGGTTGACATTATCCTATTAAAGCACATTAAAAGTTATAATTTGTATTTTTCCGTAAAATTAAAAGTGAATAAAGCCTTCTGTGGAGCCGCCTTGTTATAATTACTCCTCAGGCTTATTTGGTAAGGACCTAATAAAATTAACAAAACAATAAAATACACAACAATTAACCAAGGAACAAGAGACTTAATTAGTTCTTTATTGTCAAGGGGGATATAAAAACCACATAAAATGATTATACTAATTTTATTAGAATTTTTGGTGATTTCAGAAAATATCAAAGAAAATTGCTTATTTTTATAAGATTAAAATACTACAATATACAAAATAAATTAGCCTATTTTATTGACATTACTCATTTTCTATTGAAAGTGTCTGAATTATAGCGTCAACAATAGCTAAGTTCAGTCCACATGTGTTTTCGCAGATGAATTGGCACGTGGCCCTAACTGATTTTGGCAGAGTCCGACCGAACGACGGTCAATGAAATAATTAGTCATTGAGCAATTCAATGAAAGTTTCATGTTCAGTGACGTCAATTAAGAAAAGACATTTCATTTCGTTGATTCAGAATTACGCAAAAAAGTAGCCCAATTTCTTTTTGCGATAATTTTGTACTTAGTTACCGGCGTCGTTTTCATTTTCACGAAAAGAAGAAGAAGCTTGGCGAGGAGAAGACTTTTCCGAAAGGTTTCCGAACTTGGGTGTTTGTTTGGGCAGAAAAAATCTGCGCTTTATTTTCCACCTCGACAGATTCTCATTCATCTAAAAGGGATCTAATCTATACCAACCCTAATTGGATAAATCTGAACAGAAGGAGATAATTTTACACAGCGAATTTTGAAACACTCCCCCCTCCATCATCTCTCCGTTTAAACTAATATTTGCTCAATTACATAAATTTATTATAATATGATATGAGAGTTCAAACGTTAAATGTATATATGCTTTAAGAACTTATTAGATCCTTTAATGACCTAGAAAAAGTTTGTGCCAGGGCAGAATGGGCGTGTGTGTGTGCATTTGAATACACTTGTGATGATTCTGTTCAGCAATTATTCCTTTTGTTAGACGCTTTAAATTGAATTTCATGTGACTTCAAACTAGAGAATGGAACGCCTAGCCATTTTCCACTTATTGTATGACTGTGACGTAAATTTCCTAGTTTATATTAAAGCGTCTTCCAACAATGTACCCACAGCAAGACACACACAAGACCACTAAATGCGATAATAACTTCCAATCTAGTTTAGAAGAATATTTTTAATCAACTTCAACAATGGGGGCGCAAAATTTGAATTTGCGGCTATTAAATTAAATTAGATTTGCTCTCAAATATATGTACATACATTATTATTTAGTACTACATTGAGAAGTACAAATTGAATCATCCCATTTCCAATCAAACGCTATGGTTTTAATGGGGAAACGCAAATTAAATCGGGATTATCCATTGTCTATTAATAATAATGACATTTTAAACTATTTGCCATATCTGTGATTTAGATTGATTAATTCAACATTGGGTTTTAATCAAAAGTGGGAATAATAAATTTCAAATCAATATTAAATGAAATGCCTCAAGTAAATTAATTAGAGATTATTTTAAAATTGGTTATATAAAATATAGTACAACATGACTATGTTATAATAAATATATTGAAACAAAATAATAACAATTTATATATGTATAATAAAATGTAACATTTGTTTATTTAGGAAAAGTTGAAGATAATAGAATCTTCTTTTATACAAAAAAAACATCCCACAAAAAGTCTTCTTCTTTGACACAACAACCGTTACCTGTCTAGGTCTAACCAATCGGTTTTATGTAATCAAAATTCTTGAAATGCCCTATCTATTCATTTGACAATCTTTCTCAATTGACAATATAATATCATGTTTTTACGAACCATTATTTGTTATGAGGTGATTAGCACCATGAAGAATTATTATTTTGCTACAAGGCTGTAAAGTAAACTGTTTTATAACGAGTGAAACATTCCAGCCGAAGTCGAGTGTTTCATCGTTTCCGAGTAAAAACGGGACTCTACACCCGAGCAGGATATGACGTTTTCGCACTCCTCTCGTGAGCACTGAAATTTTTACAATTTCTCATTAAATTTAGTTATTTACGAGGACAATTTAAAAATTGACATGTTTCACAAATGTTTCAAGTGAAATCTTAAATTGTGAAATTACCGTTAAATTAAAAATTTTCACTGAGTGCGATAAAGTGCAACATTACGAAACTCAGAGAGATGTCGATAAGCGTATGTTTCGATACGGGAGTGCAAAAATGATTTTATATAGAGCTAATTTCTTGGGTAGTCACTCCATACACTCAGAATTTTTAATGTGATATGTAGATTTCAAACAATTATTCCCATAAAAATCACTATTTAACACTTCTTTTCAGTAATTTTAATAGCTTAATTGGTAAATAAATGATAATTAAATTAGAGGATACAGGTTCGATGCTCCAATTTTAGTATTTTTAATTTTTTTTCTTTCTTAGGTATTTTTTCATTAAATTTTTATGAAATTTTTAAAAAATATGTGTTTTTGTAATTAATTGTTTTGATATAATAAAAGTAATTATTAGAAAAATGAAATAAAATTTTACTTCAATGATTTGTGTGCCCATAGATCAACTCATGTGCCTATTTCTTTACAGGTTTTGCCACAGAAACAGAACACACACTACGAAGAAGACCTTCCCTTTCATAACTTCCATCAGTATCCCTTCATTGAATAACAGCAGATTACTAGTATTATAGAGGAGTGATGAGGACTCGTTGACTACTCCAAAATCAGAGAGATTTGAAATTTAAGTTTCGAAATAAATATTAAGCGTCGTTTATCAAAAGATAAGAATGATTCCCAACTAGTATTATAGAAAGATCCGGTTTATCTCTTTGATTCTGTGCACTCCATCAAAGCTATGAAAACCTTTCATATTCGCACAGACAGGGTTTTCGACACTAGTATTTTATTTTAAACAAATATTAATCACAGAATGTTCTACTTAGTTTTAAAATTCGAAAGCAAAAATTACAGTCTGATCAGGGCTCGAACCTACGACGGTTTCGAGCGAACAATTTCTGTAACCACTGCGTCGCCCGGCCACACACAATTTACCTTTGGAAATTACAATCACAACACATATAATTAATAATTGAATTTATTATAACCAAACTATTTAATATATGATAAACAAAATAAATTAAATCGAAATGAATACAAGTATAAATATTTATAGTTCTCCTAAGATTGAGAATTAAAAGTGGATTTATTGAATAGTTAGAATTCCATCTCGTTTATAGTTCTAGCTGATTCTGATTGCTTTTAAGGATTACCATTAAATAATAATTCTTGGATAATGAAAACATGGTTTCCTTCAAACTTTATCTTTTAATAATCCATATTAAAGTTTTCAAAAGTTTCTTGAAAAATTAATTATGAAATGTTTGAAAACTTTTCCATTCATTATTTATCAATGAATAATCAATGTATTTTTAAAATAACGTCTAATTAATGCTCTGCCCACAACATAATTATTTTTGATTGCAATCCCTGTTAGCAACAAAATTACGGTTAGAGTGGGAATTTTATACAAACAACTAATTTCCCTTTCAATAAATGGTTCATGTCATAATGCAATGTCCTTTGCGTGGGTGCTTTTTAATTTACGGAAACAATAGGTTATATATTTGTGTGTGTGTATTTGTTGCGAACATTTAGAAGGACAAACTAATTTACAGAACCAATATCGAGCAATAATAGAACTAGTACCAGTTTGTCATTATGGAAGTTTAATTGAATTCAGGACTGAGAGACAGGGGATAGAATGGGACTCACCACACATCACCGAACAGAATTCAATCAGTTTGTGTCTCCGTTGTAATTGAGGAAGGGCGGCACAAAACAATGGCCAGAAACTGTTTGCAGTCACTGTCAATAACACTGTAATAGTACAAAGTTGGTGGCTGTTTGTTATCGCCTTTTCGCTATCACTGAACAAGACACTGTATGGCTACCAATAGGTAGCTTTATTTGGGGGCGTTCTTCTCTATTATATAGTTTTATTACTGCTATTGCGAAATAAAACATGAAATCCAAATCCAACTAAAGCAGCGCACAGTGAATTACAGTGAACGGCACTTGAGATCGGAAAAAACAAAAATCGCTCGCGGCGGTGGCGGTGATTTCAAGAAGTAGTCGTTTTCGCGATCGCGAGATGATGATGCTGTTGATCGTGCAAACCGTGAACACCAACTGAGACTGGAGGTCTGCCGATCCTCAACTACTAGACTTATACTTCGGTAAGGCCCGAGACGCTCGTGTGTTCCGCCGCGCACTCTGTGTTTATTTATTATTGCAGACAGAAATCGAGTAGATCAGAAATAGCAACTTACAAAACGATCGCGATGTCGACGTCAGCAGCTACAACAAAACTGAACACACAGATTTATAATAATCTGTGTCTACTCTATAGCATAACACACCACGTTCGTGTTTGATATTGTAAATAAATTGTCATTTCATACCGAGGATGGATTCATTGCTCTTAGAGAGAGGAAAAGAGGAAGAAAGTCAGAAAGACCCCATGATCGTTTTTGTTCTTTTATTTTTCCACCTCATTTTCAAAAACCGATCCTCACTTTGGTCGAGTTTTTCCACTTTGTTTTTGATCGCGATCGCCGCCCGTCATCACCATTTCCGATTTACATGTGTAAGAGTAATTGATCCATAATTTTCCCATTTGTCAACTTGGAAATCCATTTGGGTGTTCGCCTTTGTATTTGGGACAATCTTGTAAAATTAATCAATTTTCTTATTTGTCGATCGTTTGAACAAATTCTGACCATTCTGATATAATACGTGAAAAGCTGGAAAAGAGAACTTTTCACACTTAAAAATAGAGAGAGTGTTTCCGAGTCGTAAAAACATTGTAGTTGCTGGGAAATTAATTTTAACGACTCCAACAGAAACATGGACCAAGCCGAAAGGTGATTTATGTGCAAGAATCGATCTAAACATCGGTGCCGATTTGATCGTAAAACCTAGAGTTATGTAATCCGATCAAAGAATAACAGACTTTCGGTATTTCTTCTGCGTTTATTAAAATAGAAACATTATTTTCACTACAATGTAAGGCTAAAATTAGGAGCACGTCTAAAATTGTATCGATATTTGTAGCCTCAGCCAATATTTGTAATGATTTCGCCATTTCATTGAACCAGAATAGTATTGTGCTATTTATGACCGAGTTCAATAAATGCTCTCCTTTCCTTGCAAATCTTATGGCGGATTGTGTATGTTGAAATCTCAATAAAAATGGTCATTAATTGCGTTGAATTGAGGTCCTTGAAGGTAGTAAAGTACTTGTAAATTAAGTACCTTAATCGAGATGAATTTATTCAAATCTCAATGCTCTCTCATTGAGAGAAAGTGACTTGAATCACGATCAATAAACGTCAATCTGCTCGAATCCTTGATACCGCGAAATGATGAGCCAACAGATGCACAGTGGGGCAAATGGAAAAATAAGCGGAAAAAAGTCCTTTTCTGAAATGTTACAGATTTGAAATAAACAATCGGTTTTGGATGCACTGATTGTTTACGTATTGTTTTTTGGTCTTATTTTTGTTGAATTCATTTTAGTCTAGTTTGCAGAGTCATGCAAAGTTGACCAATTTCTGAGATTGAAACTGCAAGTGATTTTTGGACAAGTTCAAATTTGGTTTTTTGGTGCGTATCGAAAATTTAAAAATCGTTTTTCTAATGGAATCATTACATCAAGGTATGTATTTATTATCCGTAAAGTGATAATTCAGAAAAAAAAATTAACTTTGCCTGAAATAATTGAATGAATATTAGTGTAGATTTTTAAGTAAGTTCATTTTTGACGAGAAAAAAGTAAAAAGTCCCGTCGAGTCCTGTTGAGATATGTAAATTAAAAAATAATAGAACTATTCCTTTATGCATTTCAAAAGAAATTAGCTGCTAATAGCTGCAATTTCTGGACTTATTGTGTTTTGAAAATAAAACGTCGAAAATATCAAAAATTAAAAGAATTATTTTTT
>JXOV01000969.1:0-15606 GCA_001014945.1 Clogmia albipunctata | reverse complement strand
CACTATATCCCACTGCCATTTCTACATTTATTTATTTTTTTATTCATTTGTAGAATAATTATCACAGAGAAATATTCCACATTACATATATTAATGTACTAAATACATTTATAACTATCGATTTTCTTTTATAACAAATTTAAAAGTCGCGTTTATTTTGGGACAAATCCTAATTTTGGATAATAGTTTTCAATGATGTTGATTCGGAACAGAATTTTTGNTAATTATCACAGAGAAATATTCCACATTACATATATTAATGTACTAAATACATTTATAACTATCGATTTTCTTTTATAACAAATTTAAAAGTCGCGTTTATTTTGGGACAAATCCTAATTTTGGATAATAGTTTTCAATGATGTTGATTCGGAACAGAATTTTTGAATATTAAAATCTATAACTGTAATCTGAGAGTGTCAGTTAAATTTTCGTGAATGATCGTCAATATTTGTCAACAATTAACACTAAAACCTTTGGTATCGAATTAACTTTTCAAATAAATTCAAGAAATTTGATTATGGAGGTCACACTTTAATAATAAAAATGCACTAGTGCTTTAACGAATTCTTTAAAGCACTTGTGTTATAAAAACGACTTTGAGAGTGCGAATTTGTGTTTCATAATATAAATTTTAAGTATCAAAAATGTAGAAAAACAACTATTATTAACTGTAAACAAAATGATTCATTATTAGTCATAAGTGTTAGAATATTTATGTTTAAATTGACAACAATCAAGGACTGACAGAATTTTGGAGGAAAAACAATTGATGCTTAATGTTAACCTACTTAAATAGAAGAGAACTTGTTCCTTAATTCGTCCAGAAGTGCTGAAACTGTGTCAATATGCGAAATGGACATAACAACCCTCGTATGGCCATTTAACCACCCTGTCTATTGAAGGGAGATCAGTCATCAGTGGACATGGGGATAGAGACATAATGATGAGGAGGGGAACTTGGTTCTAGTTTGGATGATATTTTAATTTTTATTTTGCTAAAGAAAGCTTTGACACATTGCTGTAATAGTATGGATTGTTTAATGTTTTTATCTTATTTTTAATGGCATTTGAAGGTAAGTTGGTGCTTAATGATAATTACTTGTATTTTTGGAGATTGCTTCAAACATCAAGAGATAAAGTCACAAAACTTTCTCGATTTTGCCACTCGTGGCTTAGTTAATATACGGGTGATTTTACATTCTTGTAGACAACCGAGCTCGATTATAAAAACCATTTTTCACAGTGTTAAATACACATACAAGATAATTTAAAATTAAATTTTGGTATTCAAAATGTGTATATTCTATTGTTTTAGAATTCACAAGTAATATTTTTAAAATAAAAAACTAAAATGAACTGACTATTGTCCATGTTAAATATGATTTTATTTGTTAAATTTAGTTGAAGTTTTGGATGCTTTGGTTTTAAAAACAATATAGAGTTATTTTCGGTTTATTCGTATGTTAAGCATTTCGTCCGACTTTTTCGCCAAACTAAGTTTGTTATATTCTAATATTAAATTATTACAAAAGTTAAAAACAACCTACAATTAACGCTAATTAAACAAAGACGTTGTATTAATGTGAAGTAGCAGTGCTAACGTCATTCATTATTTGATTTTGCATGTAAGAAAATTAGTGATTATTTTGGAACAAAAGGCTTTTAAAGTGACAAGTATAATAAAAATCTAAGACTTTACTGTTTGGTCCTAATGTGCTGAATATCCATTATTTTGCGCCGAAATGCGGAAATAAACGCAAAACTTCTTTCACACAATTTGGTCAAGAAAGTGTCGAAATTTTAAAGAAATAATTTAAAATCGGTATATATATATGTACATATATAAATAAGTCTGGATTTAGTTTTTAAGGTGAAAATACTTCTCAAACCAATCGTTACCACAAACGGGATACTTTACACTCTTTACTTTATACTTTTGACGATTCTGCCGCCGTCCCTAAAATTTCTCTTGATTCCATCAAATTCACGAGTCGCGCCAAATGATTCATTTTGTTTTCACACCACTCCCGCCCCTGCTCACTTTTTCTTCATCCCTTGACGGCACTTTACGCGCAAAGGAAATTTTCTCTCTCTTACTGCCAATTTTCGCAACAAACGAACGAAATCAGGAAATTTAATCAACGGCAAAACGTTTATTAAGAAATTAAACCAAATCCAGCAAATGAGTTGCCAGCGAAATTTCAAGTTAACAAAGTAGTAATTGAATATTTAATTTAAAATTTGATCGTAAATTTTGTTTTTTCGTTGTCGTCAGAAAAAAATTAAATCAATTGTCAACTTACAGATCTCGAGGTTCCGCTGCCACCTCTCCCCTTTCCTCGGCCACGTCTTGACTCTCCACGAATCAGAGCTCCATCGGCACCGTAAATCAACTGAAATGAAAAAAATTTAATAAACATTAGTTTGGATTTTGAAAATTATTCACATTTAAAGAGAAATTTAGTATCAGAGAAAAGTGTGGACTGTTAAAATTTTTTTAAAAAATTTTACAATTTATAATTGGAATGGAATAATTGTTGTCTCTAAGTAGGTGCACAAAACATACTTACTAACGTAACTTCTGTTATTCCACAGGGGAAATTCTTTTCCTGTTCAGATGTTCGAAAATCGTCGAAGCCGATTGTCAGTAAGTAATTATTTTATTTGCACTTACTTAAACTATGTATTTATATTTCGTTTTAATCTTTATGAATAGTTAATAAATATAAATATTAATTTTTATAATTTTGACTAATTAAAAAAAATAATTTTAAAAAAGACAAAATAGTTATTTGTGCTATAAGATTGTAAAATGAGGCGCTTTTTTAAATATGAAAATGAGTGTACAAACGTACCTGGATTGTAAAAATTTTTCTTCAAAAAGAAATTTTGACTTTGAAACAGATTTTTTTTTTTAATTTTATTCATTTTTCAGTAGTAAAATAAAATAACAAAATTGACACTAGTGTAAAAGTCATACTTTATGAAACTAAAATAGATGTCCTGTCGTCGATATGAAAGTGCAAAAAAATATTTTTCATCACATTTTTTAAAAAATATTTTCGAGATATTTAAAAAATTCAAATAATTTAGAAATTCCGTAACGAAAGATACGATAAATATATAAAATCAATTTATTTATCAAAATGTCTGTACATTCAAAACAATTATTGAAAGAAATAAAAAAAAAGTTCCAAGAAGAGAGAGAATTGAGAAATAAGAGAGAATATAGAAAAATTTCAAGAGAGTTTTGGTCTTTTTTGGTCTTTTTCATTGGTTTTTTACTTGTTTATTCTTAATTTTCGAGACTGAAATCCAAAAAAAAACCTTCAAATAAGTACTTTTAAGGGTTTGTCGTACATTAAAAATGCTTATTTGTTTACTTTTTCCTTTAATGAGAGAGAATATTCAATTGACAAAGAGAGTTTTGACCCAAAAAGTTTCTGACAACTACCATACCAGGCGTCGACACCACTGTTTAAAGCAAATGCGTTGTTGAACGTGATGAAAGAAGACAATGGACAAAAAGTGATGTCCTCTGCACTTATGAATATCTATCGGGCAATATACGTGGAGTATACAGTGGAATTAAAGTAAAATAATACAGACAAAAAATGAGGAAAAAAGTGTGCCGTCGAGCATATGCGTTGTTGAGCATCGAAGAGCAGCATATGATTGATGCTAGAAATTCATCAAACTTTTGATAATAAAATATTCGGCAAGATGGAAATGTTTTAATATTAAATTTCATATGCAGCCCAAAAGCCTTTTTTAAAAATTATATTAATATTAGGCGGGTATATAACCACATATTCTTAGCTTTCTAAGAGTATGTCAATTTATCTTAGCCAATGGAAATTTTTTTTTATGAATTTCACTCAAATAATTGTTTGAAAACATAAGTACTTCCAAAAAGTACATCATATATTTTAATTTTTTGTGTTAAGTGGAAACATAGGAGTAATATTAAAAAACATGTTTACTGAATAATATAAAAAATTATTCGGTTTTCTGCATATCAATTACTTCCTTTTGAATACCTCCTGCGAGGAAGACATTTTTACAAAAACTGCTGCCTTGGAACATTTGGCGTATCGTAATTATAATAAAATATCTATAATAATAATATCTATGGTTTTAAGAGAAACCTTTTCTAAATGTGAAAGAGATAATAATTCGACATGTTAATTTTCCTTTGACACCGGTTATTTTGGCATACTAATATAGTAGTGAATAAATTGTACTTGCCCTTGATATTCAACATTAAGATGATCAGGGCCGAGTTATAACCAAAAGATATCTTAAAATTTGCATCCGTTCTGTATTATCAAACCGATGAAAGGAACATTCCCTTATATTCAAGAACAATTGCCTTTCGCTATTTAATTTGTACAAATTTTTCAAAAAAAATTTGGCAAACTCAATCTTTTCGCACATATATTTTTCAGGATTATTTGAATCTCGTTACTAAAATTTTGAACTATCGTATTATAAATTATATATACCTATAAAATTAATGAGAACATAATATATTGAACTAGAGGAAGGTATAACATTGCCAAAACAACACAATTTTCAATAAAACTTTGAATTCATAGTAATTTGCTTAAAAAGTTCAAACAATTTCCAATAAAAATTCCATTAATTAAAGCGTTTTTGGATCATAATTTTGTCATTTAGAAACAATAAAAAGAAATTGCAACTGGGATAAAAAAAAGAATTATGAAGCTATTCATAAAAGAAGGCTTTAGATTCAGAAATCATAAAATTATTTAGGAGATATTCGTATACAGCCACAAATCAGAGAATTGGCCAAGACTCTTTTATTCTTTAGTTTATCTCCGTAAACTTACGTCAATTCACAATTTTCGCAAAAAAGTAAAATTCCAAATTATATAAATTGTTAATTTTATTACGACTAATTATATATTTACAATCACAGGAAAAAATAATTAAATAGAAAAAGATATATTCCTAATTTAGTATTTTAAATTTTTGTAGAAATAATATTGTTATTGTCATTATTTCCGTTATTTCCATTATTTCCGTTATTTCCATTCTGTCCATTGGTGTGGTTTCCCACGAGACCCGAGTTCTTGGCCATGCCATAGAAGATGGTGTTGGGGTTGGCGAGGAGGTTCTCGGGGGAGTCGAATTCGGCGATGTGACCCTTGTCCAGCACGACCACCTTGTCTGAGTCGATGATGGTGTTGAGGCGATGAGCGATCGTGAGGATGGTGCAGTCGGCAAACTCTGTGCGAATGGTCTTCTGGATGAGGTCGTCTGTCTCCAAGTCTACGGCAGCGGTGGCTTCGTCGAGGACGAGCACCTTGGTCTTCCTGAGGAGAGCCCTCGCCAGACACACGAGCTGTCTTTGTCCCACGGACAGGTTCTCGCCGCCTTCCGAGATCTCGTGCAGCAATCCCGTGGGCAGTCCCTTGACAAAGGCCTTCAGGTGGGAGTGCTCCAGGACTCGCCAGATGTCGTCGTCCGAGTAGTGATTGAACGGATCGATGTTCATACGCAGGGTGCCAGAGAAGAGCACCGGGTCCTGGGGAATGATTGTCAATCGAGAGCGTAGATTATGCAGTCCCAGGTCAGCGATGTTCTTTCCGTCAATCACTATTTTTCCATCAGCTGCTTCAATAATTCTGTAAGAAAATAATTAATTAATATTTTTGAAAAATATAAGTGTAATTGAAATTATGATTTTTGTGACAAAATATGTTGATGTTATTTTTTATTTTCATGTAAACCTTTGTTTTAGATACTTAGTAGCGATAAGATGGATTTTATAATCGTTTCCATTTTGTTTTACATTTAAAATAATTATAAAATTAATTATAATAATATAATAATTATAATTAAAAATAAAATCAAAGATAATATTTTCAAAACAATATACCTCAAAGTAATAATTTACCCAATAAAAATTACCTGAATAATGCCAATGTAAGACTCGATTTTCCAGCCCCAGTTCTTCCGACAATTCCCACCTTCTCCATAGCTTTGACTTTAAATGAAATGCCTTTAAGAACCAACTCCAATCCATCTCTGTACCGCACTTGTAGATTTTCGAATTCGACTTCCCCGTCTTTGGGCCATTTGGGATCGATTTCTCCCTTCTTCCAGGCAGCTTCCTGTTTCAGTCCAGCATACTCCTCCATACGTTCGATGGCCACAATATTGGTCTCTACTTCAGCGGTCATTCGAACAAAGAATCCGAGGACTTGTGTGATTGAAAGGGCGTAACTGATGGAGAGTCCCACAACGGCTGGGCTGATAGTTTCTCGTCCAAGAATAGCAAATAAAGAGGCAAAGAGAATAATGAGACTTCCCACAATTTCCAATCTCACTCCCAGCCATCGATTGGCGACAATACTGGGATAGGAACACATTTGGTTGTGGTCTACTTTTTGGGCATTTGTTTGGATGAAGCTTTGTTGTTTGTCATAAGCTCGAATGGTCGACTGCCCAGAAAGACTCTCACCAAAGTGAGAGTAGATAGGTGATCTGGTAACTGATTCAATTCGCTTTAACTGTCTTGAAGTGGCAATAAAGAACATTTGAACCAAGTAATAAATTAATCCAATGGGAATGACGACTGACAAGAAGATAGGTGTAGACCAGCTGATGACGACAATCGTTCCAACTACAGTGAAAAACATTATAATCCAAGACCTTATCGTCATAGGCAAAAGATTATCAACTGTATCAACGTCCTTTGAGAAACGGTTCATAATTCTTCCCAATGGAGTGGTGTCGAAGAAGGACATTGGCAGACGGAAGGAGTGGTTCAATAATTTGTTGTGGAGGAATTTGGCAGCATTCAGGCAACCAATGGCAAAGACCACCGATCCAACAAACAACGCTATGGCCTGTCCAGCTCCTAAAGCACCGTAAACTCCTAAATACAAGTCTCTTACAGCTGGATCTCCTGCGTCAGGATCTGATGACCACTGAGTCAGCCAAATATTCGAATAAGCCTGAAAACCCTGGTTCAGGATGTTTAAAATGAGTGTAAACGACGTCATCCATAAACCAATTCCCTTGATGTACTTCCAATAAACTGCTAGTAGCACTTTTCCAGTTGCAGACTCCTCTTTCTCTATCAGTGTCGTTCCAGTGCCCAATTTCTTAGGTTCCACTTCATCCAATTTGCTCGACTGGGACGTTGTTCGCACTCGTTTTCTGCTTCTAACTGAGCCACTGGAATTAGAGTTAAAAAAGTTTTAAGTCAAATTTTAAAATAGATTCTTTATATTAATAATTACTAAGATATAACTATCAAAATTCGAAAATGTTAATGGTGAATGGAACATTTACAGTTTTTTCACCGCTATGTAAAAATTTGAAATGTTTCGTTAAATTGTTTACAATTTAAATTTCTTTTCGTTTTTCAAGTTTTATCAAATTTAGTCTAAATTGAATTTATATTTATTATATGATATTTAAAGTATTTCTTATAAAAATATTTTTTTTACTTACGAGGATGATATTGATCTAATAGACATGGCTCTTTCCAAGAGTTTCTTTCCTTCGGGTTTCTCTGCCAGGACCTGCTGAATTTCTTTCAGTTCATCTTCGTCGTCCATTTCGGTAATATGTTGGAGCAAAAATTCAGAGAAGGCGCCCTTCTGAGCCAAAAGATTCTTATAGCTTCCACTTTCTGTGATTTCTCCTTGAGAAATAACAAAGATGTTGTCGACTTGAGGTAAGAATGAAACACCATGGGTCACCAACAGTCGCGTCTTTCCAATCAATAGACCTTTTGGACCGATAACATTATCAAAGATATGTTTTCCAACATGAGAATCGACAGCGCTGAGGGGGTCGTCAAAGAGGTAGACTTCAGCATTGGCATAAACTGCTCTGGCCAAAGCAATTCTCTGTTTCTGTCCTCCCGACAAATTGATTCCCTTCTCTCCAATTTCAGTCTGATCTCCTCCAGGAAGCATTTCTAAATCGGGTTTCAATGCACAGGCTTCAATAACTTTTTCATAATAGCTTTTGTTCATAGGTTTTCCAAAGAGAATGTTGTCTTGAAGGGTGGAGTTTTGAATCCAGGCCTGTTGAGCTACATAAGCAGTAGTTCCGTCGATATTTACTAAACCTGATTTCTTCTCCATTTCTCCTAGTAGAGCTGATATTAGAGAGCTTTTTCCGCATCCCACTGGTCCTACAACGGCAGCCAATTCTCCTCTCTTCACCTCCATGTTAATGTTTTTCAGTGTTGTTTCTTCTTCGTCCCATTTAAATGTTCCATCTTTAATCTTCAAAGCGAAGCTGCTCTTTTCTCGGGTCACATTATTCGGGTCCAATTCTTTGTTGTTCATGAACTTGTTTATACGAGTGATCGACACCCAGGCTTGCATGGACATGGCAATAATCATTGGGAACATGGTCATAGGGGCTCGAAGGATGTTCAACAAAGCCAGGGACATGAAAGCAATGTTTGCATCCAAGACGTTGTTTTCATCGATCAACACAAATGTTGCAAAACATGCCAAAGATACTAAGAATGGGGTCAAAGTCCAGGCAAAGAAAGTTCCTGAACTGTAGTAGGCAGTTACTTTCATGATCTTCACTTCAAGCTCACGAACTGCTTTGATGTTCTCCTCAAAACTGGGTTCCCAAGCGTAGAGTTTAAGTACTTTGATTCCGTTCAAAATTTCATTCATTAATTTTACTCTCTCATCCTTTTTCTGCATTTGTTCGATTTGCAAGTCGCGCATTTTCTTAGCGATAAAAATATTTATCGGAATCATGAGAATAAGTACAGCTAAACCAGCAAAGATGGCGACACCCAATAGTTGATAAAGGAAATATAGTGCAATGGCCATGACTAACGGCCCAGACCAAATAAAGTGAAGATAGGAAACCAATTCAAGAAACCGGTGAGCATCCACAGCCATAAGATTGACGATCTCCCCAACAGTTGAATTCTTCTTTGCTGAGCCGGAGATTCTCATCGATTTCTGATAGATCCCACTGATCAACGCACTTCTGATCCTGAAGCCCACTTTCATGGTGAAGTAATAGTAGCGTCCGTTAAGGAGTAAGGTCATCCAGGCAACTCCGAATAAAGCAAAAGCGTAAACAAATCCTTGCCACAATGGTTGGTCAGATCCCGTAAATGTGATTAGTAATCTACGAGTATAAGAAGAAAAATATTGAATTATAATTAGATCAAAAGGTAACGGCTTTTCTTAAAGTATTTATAATACATTTCAAAATATGTTGTTCAAAAACCTGAATATAATTGCTATTTTTTATAAAAGAAATTGTTTTAAATATAAAAGTCTTATTTATTTACTTCTTAATAGTGCAAACACAAAAACTTTAATTTCATCTATTGTTGTTTGAATTCGAATTGAACTGTAGTCAGTGTATTATTAAAATGAGTTAAATTTGTAGTCCACTGTTTTGACCATAAATTGTATAATAGATCAGAAGACATTTAAAAAAATCAAACTTACCCCAGAAGCTGTGGAGACGCAAAACTTAGAAGATCCGTAACAAGTTTAAGTAATCCAGCAAACCAGAAGGGTCCTCCAAAAGCTTTGACCATTGCTGGCAACACTGAGCCATTGGTTTCTCCTGGTTTCACTTTAACTTTGCTCTTTTTGCCATTCCTCTTGTCCTTTTCCATCTGAACTCGATTCTTTTCCACACTTTCTTCCCAATAGCTGTAAAACCTTGGCGTTACATTCTTAGTTAGATCTTCATCGAGCATGTCATACATGTCCTCGATTTCAAGGGGTTTTCGATATCCTTTCCATGTCAGGGGATCGAACCACTGGAAGAAAAGATTTCTCAAGAAACTGGTGCCCTCTTCTGGACTAGTTCTCGCGGTTTTGACGGATTTCACAGGCCTCTTGTCTGAGAAGCAGTTCAAAAACAGCATGAAGACCACCAATGGGAAGTAGATCATGTAGCTCATGGCTTTGAAATATCTCCAATCGATCGCATCAGTTACAGCCTCAACATCTGCTTCGCCATTTAAGGATTGGAAGTACCTGATCTCGGTTCGGTACTGGGGAATGGCGCAGAACATGAGGAAGAACCAGAACATGAATAATAGCCCAGAGCTTCGAACTCCCCTCTTTCGGTGCAACAGAACCAATAGCAAGGTCACCAAAAATGTAAAACATTGAATGGCCGGAGTCGTGAAATGCACAGCAAATATTTGCTCAGGAAAAGTGTCCTGAAGGCTGACTGCGATTCCCAGGTTGATCAGAGTGAGTATTATGAGGCACGATGTGAGTAATAGCTTGCTCAAAGACCAGAAACTCCATTGAATGTGGCCAATTTTGCTTTTCTTTGCTATGCTTAGATCGAAGGGAAGAAAAACGAAAAGAAAGGCACATGGCACCCAAATTAACAGACTTAATTGGAAGCATTCTGTAAAGTCTGGATCCTCAGTCAACCATGGATCTGGGTCCTGGAAAAGAATTATTGTTTAGTAAAACAAAAAAATTATATAACAAAATTTAAGACATTTAATTTTATAGTACTTTATCTGTTGAAAAATATAATAATTATTTTAACCAAAAAAATTGCAATTAAACTAACATAGTTAAGCATTTTTGAAATCGCTTCATAATGTGATATAATAAAGAAATATTCTAATAAGATTTTTTTTTATAATTGTTGAAACAGCAGATGCCACGAAAATGTGTTTAAAAGGGAATAGGTTTGGATTTGAAACTAGAACCACTAAACCACATTTAGAGATAAACATTCTGGAACCAGTTGGAGATGCATCGTGTTTCTTCAATAGAGAACAAGTACAATGCGGAGGAGTTGTGAATGATTATTATTGTTAAAACGCCAGACGCAACGAAAATAGTATGAAAAGGAAATTGGTTTGGATCTAGAACCATAATTTAAGATAAGAATTTTGGAACCAGTTCGAGATGGATCGTATTTCTTCAATAGAATACAAGTGCAATGGAGAAGAATTCTTAACGACAGCTCATTATGAAATTTAACTACACTTTTTTCATTGAAATTGTGATTTTGTTTCACTGCAAATTGGATTTTGTTTCATTGCAGTTAGAATGTAAAAGGTAAAGAGCCGCTCGGTTCACTCTTAAAATTGCAATCGAATAGAATTTTAATTGCAATATAAAAAAGGTATGGAATTAAATTAAATTTGAATCGAAGGTATGAGTAGCACAGTTCTTAAATTAAAATTAACAAAACGATTTTGCAATTTCTTAGGTCAAGACTTTTAATGACGTACGGTTTTCGGTGTCCACGTTTAAAGTTAAAAAAATCTTATTTATTTAATTGTCCTGGTCTATTTTTAAAACCGGCAAAATATTGTTGTGTTTATTGCATTTGTAATTGATTAGATTTGATTTGTGTCATTACACTAGTAAAGATAATGTTTTTACTCTAATTTATTGTAGACAGATATTGTTTCTTTTTATCTACATTCTTACGTAGTATTTGACTATGATTATTACTAGTAGAAGACAATTCTTTTTCATATCTATATTTGTGTTTGGATTTTTATCACTCAAACGTAATCAAAGATTAAAAAGTAATTAACAGTGACCTGTTCAGATTTTAAAAAAACTGGAAATGGGGAGCACATGTACTTAATCTATACAATAATCAATTGAGATAAATATGTCACCTGAATTTTGACAAAAAACATTTATTTAAATTTTATTACTTTTTATCTTCAACAAACCAATTATAATAGGTATTATATATAATTATTTTATACAATTCTGNATTTGTGAATTTTAAATAATTGAGATTATTTTTCAATTACTAAACTTTAGTTTTTAAAAGGAAAAGGTAATCTTTTCGATCCTTATCCGAAACATAATATAAAAAACCAATATTTTATTTATTCATTTGCCAATTATTTACATAAGACGGTTGATTTTCAAAGCCTTTTATACAATTCTGTTGAAAAATGTTTACATTTTAGTAGCCAATGCTTCCTCTATAAATTGTTTTATAATCGTGCATTGTTGAATAAAGTATTATTCAATACCCGCAGACAATTACAAATCGTATAATACACGAAATTAGTACTTTGAACCAAAATTCAACTAATAAAAATTTCAATTTTGGATCTTAGTAGCGTAGAATGAAAATATATTTTGACGTTTTTCATGTCTCTATAATAAAGTAGGCCATGATTTATTAATCAATTTAAAATTTTTCACATTAAATGACAAAAAGTAAAGTTCTTCTTAAATGTTGATTATGGCTTTTAAATGTGGTTTAGATGATGAGTGATATCACGGGCATAACAGTGATACATTGCATGGTGGAAGGTTGTCGTGATATTTTGAAAAATTGAGACCAAAATTTCTATTCGCTTGACAAGTTTATTCCCTTGATTAGTACTGGTTTGTCTTCTTATTCTTTACTACATATATCGATAAAAAATAGCTAATAAATATGCGAATTGTATAAAATCTTGTAAAAAACTGGTTGGAAAAAGACATAATTAAACACTCGTATCTAAATAAATCAATTCATTCGTTTTCTAGAACTCTACTCGATTTTAATTATGGTTCATTTTTCTTACACGTTGTTTAAATACTATGACTGGAGTCATTATTTGATTGTCATTCCTTTTGTGGTAATATTTGTCTTATCAATGGATTAACGAATTAGTATTGTTACGTCAGTATAAAAATCGTCTTAGAAGTTGATAAAGTATTACTACATGACCGGTCAAAACGGTTGCCATTAGTCAGAAAGAACGTCAAAATGCATTCATAGTATTTCGTGTTTAGAAAAGACTTCTCTTGATATTATCTCTTATGATTTTGTTGTATTTTGAGTTTAATTTGATTTAGACCGGCCTTCACAATTAGAAGCACTTTTATTGTTCAGGTATCTGTCACAAAATTATCGACACAAAATCAGACACAATAAAATCCAAGTTAATCCATATCTAATCTATGAAATTCAGAACTAACATTAAAATTGCATTGTAATACCCAGTTTATTTTTTTAAATACGGTAAATTCATTTTCTTTTCAAGAAACAATAATTTACATTAAAATTATTTAAAAAAATATATATAAGAAGATACACATAATTTGAAATTGAACTTTTAAACACATTCTCCTTTTACACAAGAGTAACTAAAATATGAAAAAAATTCTTTACCCAAAGCACTGTTCCACAAAAATCCTTCATGGCGCCGCTTTAATAAACCTGTTTTAATCCAATAATCTCTTTTAACCACTTCTTGTTCTCAAAGATCACTTTTCTGTCACTGCACTCTCATTTATTTTTATGGCTCCGATCGACTCAAGGCCCAAAACTGAAATAATTCGGGCCCAACTCCAGCTTTTCTTTTATACCATATCTCGGTTATGATTTACGTTATCCGAACAATAATCTGCCGAAATTTCAATGACTCGATAAAATATCAATGTCGTCACTGATAAGTGGATCTGTGAAAGAAACAAAAAATCGTATGTGATGAGTTTGCAAGAAAAAAGTAGGATTTTCTTTTGTTTTAAGTACTTAAAGCCATTATTTTATAACGTAAAGTCACATTTTTATGATTTCTTTTTCATTTAGTGAAAAAGAACCCAAAAACAATAAATCCATCTTAAATTATAGGATTTCGAGGAAGTACTAACCGTTTCTCTGAGCGCAACTGAACCACAAACGACCACTGTTAAAGATAGACTGAAAATAGAACAAGTCTCTGTCTCTCTAATTCTACCCTAGTTAGAAAGAGACGAAATCGAATTGATAACGCTTAATTGATAAAACAAAACCGCCGATTCATGCTGTGTAACTCTCATCATAAAGAGTGTAGATTGATAAACACATAATTTCTTCGAACCATGTTTTATGCTTTAATTGGATTAGAATAATTAGAATCATTATTGCAAAAAATGAGAGAAACTAAACTTTATTCATTATGTAATTGGCAAAAGTTCTGCATCCTTACTGAGACAATTACCGTTGTTTTCATTGGATCAAATTATTAGATTTCTTCTAATTTCGAACCTTTAATATTATATCTGATTATATCGTTTTGAAAACGTACATGCTTTATTTTCAATTAAATTACTTTTAATTGAATAGTCTTCAATGTATTTATTTAATTGTTAAAAATCTCAATACTTCAACGTATTTTAAAAATTGGTGGTCTCAGGAATTTTGGAGTTGAATTATATAAGTTATTATTACTAATATCCCCTTTAGAAGATTTTTGGTCGTTGTTTTATTTTGAAAGTCATTGAACATTATTATGTAGATAAAATTGTGGGTTATAAAGTAGTAAATGAAACGTCATCTGTGTTTGGATGACAATTGTCAATGCCAAAATAGATCAAATTTAATCATGGCACATTGATCAGAAGACCAATATAATATTAATATTACTTAATATAGTTATAGGTTATAGCAGTTAGAGAAGGATGGTTTGTCATCTATCGGTGAAGATTCAACTCAATGCTCTTTAGAAGAATAATAGATAATCAAACTAATAAAAATTTTAGGAAATAAATTACATTTCTTGTGACAGTCATAAAATCTAAAAAAAACTGAAATTGTGAATAAACTCTTTGACCTTAAATTAATATTCTCTTATCAAAGAGACGAATTTAATTAGTGTAAATGCAACAACTATAGTGGAAACAAACAACTTTATGTACAATAGTGAACTTGATTACTTTTCTATAGAATATTTGGAAAACTGGACAAATCAATAGATTCCTCCTGACAATCCAGCTATAAGTACTCCATCAGATTCTTCTAGATTCAAAAATTGGTAGTAATACTTCGTGACGAATTACTCGTCGTAACTTTTTACAATAAAAATATTTTATCAGTGTTTTGGAACCAGGTGTTTATTTATTGTTTCTGAATCTCCCAATTGAATTGACTCTCGGCCCCCACTACTCGATTATTTATTGTTTAAAGAAAAATGCAATAATAGTTATTTGTGCTACAAGGGTTTTAAGTCAACTGTTTTTTAAAGAGTGAAACGAGTGTGAAACATTCGAGCCGAAGGCGAATTTTCCGAGTTAAAAAACTGGACTTTACACCTAAGCAGGATATAACGTTTTTTGTACTCCATTCATGAGTACTGAAATTTTTACAATTTCACATTAAAATTCATTATTTACAAGGAAAATTAAAAAACTGNNATTGACATGTTTCAAGTGAAATGTTAACTTGTGAAGTTACCGTTAACGGTTTCACCTTAACTACTTGGTCATAAGGCAAATGCCTATTTTATTGCGACATGGAACATTTTTTTGCTTTAATTTATGTAACATAAATTTCCATTTAAAGCAATATAAGGCTATTACTATTATTTACTTACATTAACGGTAAATATTAAAATTTTAAAGCAGGAAACGTTAATTAAATTGAAATATAATCAAGGTCCTATGGCATAGCCGGGGCCAATATTTTATGTATTTTAAGGGCAACAATGGCGACCAAATTTTGACTTTGAGACAAATTTGTTGCATAGTTTATGACAATTTTTTTTTTCACTAGTGAAATANTTTCACTGAGTGCGATAAAGTGAAATATTACAAAACTCAAAAGGATATTGAAAAGTATGTTTCGATACGGGAGGGCAAAAAATTT
>JXOV01000967.1:15184-43198 GCA_001014945.1 Clogmia albipunctata | reverse complement strand
AGACGCCTCTGCACAAGCCGAGATGTATTTGTTCATTTGTTAAGCCTGACATCGTTTCCCTATTGAGACACATATCGCACATTTTTCTCGCTCAAACGAGAGACACACCAGACACACAGTGTGCCACTTTTTTAAGCTCTCTGTTTGGTTACAGCCTGGATAGAGTAGAATTGTGGCCCTTGATGAAGAAAGGTTTGGAATATATTTGTTTGAAAATGGATTCTCGGTTAGCTTTAGAACCGGCAAAAAATTCGGGAGCTCTCTCTGGTTTTAATAACAAGGCATGATCCGCTCCGGTAAAATAGAAAGTACAACGTCAACAAGCATAAAAGCAATAATTTGAAAGCTTTGTTCGGTGGCAGAAAAGAACTCCTTTGGATGAATTTTGCAGAAAATTAAATTCAAAAAAGAAATGCTTTTCATTTATTCATTTAAATTTTAAGGTAATCAAATTGAAATGTCAACACGGAGAAAGCATTTCATACTTTCGTAATGTACTATTAAATGAATAATTCTCTTAACGCTCTTTAAGTAAAATTAACTAGTTTCTCTTTAATAATCAATTCTTGTTTCATCTCATTTCACAGGAATAGCCTGAAAAAAGTCCAGTCGCCCTTGAATACATTCATAATTGCCTTTTTACTCCTTTTCTGTCCTCCCACATGATTATGTCCAGCAAAAACTTTCTGCATAGACACCAGAATAATAGATAACGGCAACATAGACAAGTTCATTGTGGAATTTATGTTCAACCAGAGAATAAGAGACTATACGAGTAATTGTTGACCTTAAATACTATTTTCCTAGGTTGATACCTGAATAAAAATTCGATTTAAATAAACTTAATAATTTAACCAATATTGTTACAAGTTAAAAGTGATTGAAAACTTAGATTTATTTTAACAAAAATTAAAGTATTGTAATACAAAGTAAAAATTTGTTCTTGAGAAGAGCGATTCCGTCTGTTGATGGCTTAAAGTTATGAGAACCTCGTTTTCAAGATTCAAGATTCAAAAATGTTTTATTGATATCCTTTTGGTTTTACATGATTTACATATAATTTATTTCTAAGGGTGTTTTAATTAACTTATCCCTAATTTGATTTCCTTATATTTTACTTATTGATTCGATCTCCCTTTATAATCCTAGTTCGTACACTAATTATTGACCCTCGTTTTCAAAGTTACAACAGTATTTGGGCCTATAATGTATCTAACTCATGTAAATTCTTGCCGAAAAATCTGGTGCAAATGAGGTCAGCCTATCTGTTTAAGTTAAGTTCTTGTCTTTGGTTTTCTTGAAATAGGTTGGAATGTAAAAAATGGAGTGTGGAATACAATGTTTGTTAAAAGAGATTAAAAGGGAAATTTTAGTGGCACTAATTTATTTGAATTATAACTTGTATATAACAATATTATAAATTAAAGTGCGTTATTCTAAGATTTATTGTTTCTTTCTTGGAATTTTTAAGGAGGAAATTTCTCGTGTGTCTCTTAATCAACTGACTATCAATGAGAAATAGACAAGCATTTGGCCAAAATATTTCCATTAAGTTGCGGAATAATATGCATATAATTTTATTTGAATTTTTTAGGAATGAAAGCTTAAAATTTAAACATAAAAATGCCAATCGTGCTCTTTCCTTGAATTTGAATAAGCGCATCATTTGCCATTTTAATTTTTCATTCTTAAGGAATTTCTGATTGCGAATAACTGTTTGGCAAATAAAGTTTTTCTCTTACGGTTTGTCGTCCAAGTCAAGAGGAAATTGCCCGAGTGAAATTTTCAATTTTCCCCAAAATAAGTCCACACAAATTTTGCTTTTCCATTTGGTAGATTTCGTTATCATCATCCAGGGATCGCTTCCATTCTAGGATTATTATTCAATTTACCCCAAGTGAGCTCTATTTGGTTTCGTGCAAAACTCTAATTTTATTGTGTTATTCAAAAATTTCAACTGGATTCCAACAAAACGGAAGGATTTTTATCGCAAAAAATGACTCCCAAATAGACAGCGGGATGTGTTGAGAATTGAGCAGTGAAATGAAGACAGCGATAGGAGCAAAGGACGATTCCATTTTCATACATCACAATAATAACAAAATCCACTTAATTTGTCAAATGAATTGCAAACGTCGTTCTCCTTATTGTATTTGTTGTTGTTGTTGGTGGTATTCATGAAAAATCACATTGCTAGCAGAAAATTCCCATCACATGTGGGTTCATCCTGCCTAAGGAAAAAACCTGTAGTCGTTACTCGTTCCTGAACAGGTAGGTGTTTGCTCTAACAAAAACCAAACACGTTTCCTTTTGTACAAAAAGAGAATTTTTACAGATGGGGGTGTAATTTTTCCCGAAATTTGACACCCTGTAAAACAACTAAGGCAATTCATTTAAAAAATGTTACATTCACTATTTCTACGAGATTAGGTGAAATAATAGGTTGGTAATACAAAAAAAATATATTAAATTAAATTGAGAGACGTTTATATGATTGTCGTTTTGGAATCGATTTAAGTTTCGTAATGCGTTTTTTGTATGTGAAAATATTAAGTTGTCCCAAACCAAGCTTTACACCTGGAGCCCAAATTTTCAAGCACTATAACTTTTCTCTTTTTCAATATTTTTTTCGAAACGAACTGCTTTTTAAACTATATATTTCTGTTTATAAGTAGTAAGTTGTATGATAGGATATCTATAGTATTCTGTCCTCCAGAAGCTTAAGAGTTCTACAAGGGATAAAATCTCACCCTTCCGATACAAAGCAACTGAGACGTTCAGATAAGTTTTATAAACATTTTTAAATGTATAGGTGTTGAGACTGTCCATTTTTGGAGTAATTTAAATTTTAAGTATTCTTAGGGGTTTAGAATTTTTAAGGCAAATGCTTAAAACTTACTTTGAAACAGCACTTGATTATGAAAATTTAAGATTTCTGTCTTATTATTAATTATTTTATAATCAGGGGGCTATTACGAAAAGCAATGAACTGACCGAAATGCCCACAGACAATATGATACGAAAATGGAACATTAAGAGAGAAACTTTATGATTCATATAAGTTACAAAACGTCTTTCATAGCAGAAGCAAACTACAATATAAAGACCCGTGCAGTGAAATGGTACACCGATGGCTTTAAAACATCGGATGTAACAGGGGCTGGATTAACATGACCCAATCAATCTGTCTCGATATCCATGGGACAATACTCAGGCATTTTTAGGCAAAGCTGCCAGCCATTGAGGAAAACCGTCGGAGAAATAGGGTTAAACTGTGCAGTCAATGGGCAAAAATTACCAGGCCTAATGCACTCTAAAACGACAATGGGAGGTAACAATCCCAAAAGAACTTCGGAACTTATGTTCCTCAATAAAGACAAAGTCAGGGTTGTTAAAGGTTTCTTAACAAGCCCCTGTGGACTTGGCAAACACCTACGACAGCTGGGAATCGTTGAAGAAGGAGAATGAAGGTTCTGTAGAGGTGGAGCGGAAACCCCTCTTTGCCTTCTGCCCACTAAATTTTGGACTTCTTACAAAGACTAAAACTTATGGGCACGCTTTATGGCAAATATATTAGGGAGCACAATACGAGTAAATCTTCAGGTCAAAGTGCAGGATCACCTCATTAGTATAAATTAATTATGTTATAAGTGAATTTGACATAGTTTTGTGATAAGATGTTAGTAGTAACAGTCTAGATTAATGGAAGTAGTGACAGTTGTACTGTAGCCTCATGTGTTTACCCTAAAAGGTCTTTTTATGATAAAAAAATAAAAATTTGCCGCATAGACTATAATTATTTCTGGATTTATAGTAGTCTATAAAATAGACTATAAATCCAAAAATTTTCATAATCCTGACTGCATCTAATCGGGATTTATAGATAAAAAACTGAAAGCCTCGAAAATCTTGGTTTTACATGTACTCAATAATTATGGTATAAAAATACTATTAAAGTAGATAAACCCTATAATTTTACTTACATATATTAATGGGTAACATGTACATCTATTAAAATTATTAATGAAAACTACTACACAATGAAAGATATTGATAGGGAACGATCGAAATTTGCCCACTCTAGGTGTATAGGACTCTAGGTTCATATAGGACAATCTAATAGTTATTTGTGCTACAAGGATATAAAATTAACTGTAATAAACGAGGAAACGAGTGTAAAATAAAGGCTGTTGACCATAACTCCTGTACTACAGTATTGTGCATCATCACAGTTATCTTATTCATATACTTATATATGAATAAGGGGGAGTGGGTGCTGCGCCCAACCTACTAATAACCTATCTTCAAAATAAACCGTAATCGATTTCTTATAATTTAAATGAGATGTGTAACTCTGTATGGGTTGTTCAGTCCAAGCTTATATTACGCTTAAATAAATTAATTTGAAAAAAATTATCATCTATGACCTTTATTAAATGTTCTTCAACAATACATAAATAAAATCAACACATTTACGTTGAGTTCACCAGAAAGTTGTAGAAAGTTTAAAAGTCGTGACCAAAATTCTCGAATTATCCGAACCATAATAAACACTGGCATTTATATACGATATTTTGGTCACTGAAATACGCAAAGGGGTTCCAGTCAGTAATTATTTATTAAAGGAATGTTTTGTGACCAAACTATAAATTGCACGAGCAAATGAACGTAAAATAAAATTGCCAAAACGGTTTCTCTTCACAGGTTGGCTGCACTCGAGAAATATGTCAGGGGAGCATCATGTTTCCAACGGTGGCGACCACAGCTTCCAGAAAACCGGAAGTGGTCCTTGAGCACGCAAAAGACTTTCTCGAACAATATTTTACCTCAATCAAAAGGTGAGTTCAGTTCATTAATTTAAAAATTCGATAAAAAAATTCGTTACTTTATTAATAAGATATAAAAAATCACTTATAAAAAACAGGTTATTTATATAATTCTGCATGGATTTTGTTCAAAAGTTTTAAAGGGGCACAATTCCTGACCCATTAAAAAGGGATTTCACATTATGAACTGACAAGTCCATTTATATAAATAACAGTTAAATAATCATTATCTATTAAGGATAGAAAAAACAGGGACAAGAAATGAATAAGAAAAAACAATTTACGAATGTTCTGTATAACTCATGTGATACCATCAATGCAATAATTTAATAATCTTATAACACTTTAATATAATATGTGGTAGATATAATGTTTTCCATTACTATATTGTTCCAGAATTGTATTATCTTGAATATTTGAATAGAGTTAAATTGTTAAAATAAATGATTAATATTTATTAATATAATGTTGGACTTTTTTTGTTTGATTTGTTTTTGAAAATATTTTATTAAAACCCTAAGACAACTATACAATTAAAATATTTTAACCCTAATGTTACTGCAATATAAACTATTATAAATATATGTAGTCTATAGTATTTTAATAATAATATAACAATATAACAATATAACTTATAGATTATAAATTATAAGCAATAGGGTTATTTAAAAACAGCAACGAAGCGTGTTGCATGATGTTTAATAATGCTTTTAAACACAAAAATCTTTTAACTAATGCTATTTTCTAATTAAAAAATTATACTTCTGGACCATATTGAATTCTTATTTAATTTCTACAATGATTGATATCTTTTACTCTTTTCCATTTTTCTTGCAATCAAACATTATTAAATCTCTCTATTTTAAATAGTTTAAATATTTCATTCGAACAATAATCTGTTTGAAAGATATATCCGATATGTGCCTTTCATAAAATGTTCAGGTAATTTTTAAATCATCGCTTTCACATCGAAACTGATATTTATAATAATTTAATTCAATGAAAATATTTCATCAAAGTCAGACTTCAAAAACAAACAAAAAACAAGGTCTTTAAAGTATTCTTTATAGCACAAATACTATAAATCGTTTTTGACGGAACAAATTTAATTGCCAAAATATATTACTAATTTTTTGCAATAATAATTCATGTTTAAAAAGTTTTTATTCTTACAATGTTAAATATTACTCATACCTGAAATTTTATAAATACGATTTTTTTTATGATATGAAATATAGTAAAACATTAATTATTTTAAATAAATAATAAAAATAAAATAAATATTAACAACTTCCATAGTTCCTCTATATAATTAATAATAGAATATATAACATAAAAAACCAAATCTATATTTTAATTTCTTCTAAAACTTACAAACATATTCTAATTTCAATTCCCTCGACCTGTTATTGTTCTGAACTCATCCCACAATTGACCAACTTCTTCATGTTAAAGTCATTGTTGCGGTGGCTGGACCATGAACACAACCTAGGGGTGGTTTCTGATCAGACGTCTGAATAACGAACAGAAATTGTTGAATAAAACATCACGCTATTTTTATGGGTAGTATCTATTTTATTAAGACATAATTTGCTGCCATCGACAGCCTCATAATCAAAAGTTTGGTAACAGATGTGCCGGCGGACTTTATTATCCACTACATTTATGTATATGATGATGGTCATATATTCATTCCGTCCTAGTCCAAGGAAAATCGGAGAAAGGTGGGAGGTCGGCAAAGTGCGGAAATACCAATTTTCCATCAAACGCAGAATGTGTGCGTAATTGTGACGGAAACTTGACAGAGACACCCTGTGAAGCTTAGTACGTCGTCCATCATCATCATCCTCCCCTTTAGAGGTTTCAGAATTTACGCTACAAATTTAGAACCATACTGATTTCTCAGTTTGTTTTTAAATACGAGAATTTCATACAAGAAACAAGAAACTAAATGAAATTTTTGTATACTTTTAACGAAAAAATTGTTACCGTAGTTTTTAACGACTAACTTTACTCTATATTCTTTAAACGTAGATTTAATATTAAGCATTGTTATATACATTTTTTAACTACCGTTCGAAAGATTAATTTTACGACATTGATTTGTGTTTCGTAATGTGTCTCTTTGTTCACTATGAGTAAATTAAGATTCATAGTCAAAATTCAGTAATTTTCCTTAAACTACACATTTTATTGATCTACTTAGAATGTAAGTTCGATACGACCTTTAAAACTTCAAATGCTTTTTTAACAAATAATTTCGTGTTTTTAAAAGAGTATTGCAAAAAAAATATGACTTGCTCGGGTATAAAATTCGTTCTTAACTTGGAAATTTGATCAAATCCATATAGAATTCAGTTTCATTGTGAATATTTTACTGTATTAATCTATGGCTTGAACTAAAAAATTGTGAAATGCATCACATTGGATTTCTCTTCAAGCAAGTGAATGTGCAAATGATAAACACTTTTAAAACAAAAGAGAGATAAAATTTTATTTGTGGAAGAAATAAGTGAAAGATATCAATCCGCTCTTTCATCACTTAAATTTTTTGAACCTTTTTTATTTTGCTTTAAGATTTTAAAATAAAAATGGAACCAATTATTTCCATTTATTGAAAATAATTTTTTTTTATAATTTTATCAACCATTGTTTAATATTTGTTAAGTATTAGTCATACTCATAAATTTATACAGCTGAAATATAAGGATTTTGGTTATGAATGAACGAACTTGAATGGAGAAGCGTAAACGATTCGGTATATCAGAAAAAAGTAGAATAAGGGGGTGGAGATAAATCCTTTTTATCGGAATTTCTCAGCAAAGTTTATTAATTTATTTTGGCCAATGATGTTCGGGGGAAAATTGGTTTATGATCGCTCCCCAAAGAACTGCCCAAATTTAATAAACAACAGCATTCACACACTGTTGATTATGGTTTTGATAATAACGACTAACCACTCAATTGTGCCATAATCATCAGATTTTCACTCTCTCTCTCTCATCATGGTTGGCCACTTTCAGAAGGAATTGAATTAACCAAAGAGAGGCGAGACAATGGACTCGAACAAATTCCTTTCATGTTTACTGATTTAAGTGACTGTCATAATTGGATTTCGGACACTTATGGCAATTGGAAAACTGCAATCTCATATATTCTGAAGCTCTTTTGCGATGGTGCTTTTAAATCAAACACGATTTCGTTTAAAATTCCAATTAAATTGAAGCTAGTGTGACAATCATTTCTTTCGAAAATAATTATAAAACCACCTTTAAAAATATATGTTTGATATTTTTTTTAAATAAAAAATTTGTTTAATAAAAATAACAGACCATAAAAATCAGGTCGAACATTATTGTTCTGCCTTTAAAATTTAATGGTGGCGAACTCAACTCCACTCTAAGAAGGCTGGGGCTTCGGTCTTTTCGATTCCAAATCTGTAATATTGTAAATATTTTAGTTTTTTATTTCACATTGTTTCGTTCTAAGATAGAATCTTTATTAGGAAAAGAGTAAATTTATATATTGTTTAAGAAATTCCAAACGATCAAAATCATTTCTTAATTATCAAAACTAGTGTACACTGAAATTAACGTTATAAAGAAACGTTGATTTTTTAATAATGTTGTTGTCGTTAAAATTTATAGTTCTTTGCTATTAATTTAGTATAGAAAGATAATTTATGTACATAAATCTATAATTTTTGTAATTCTCTTAGTAAATTTTTGCCTGTAGAAATAGTCTCTAATAAACGTACGGTAGCCTTAAAGTAAGGATTGTCCTGTTTTGGGTAATTTTGGATTAAAAACCACTATGAAATTCACTTACAATTATCACAAAAGATTATATAGTAAAAATAAACATAATTTAAATTAAAAAAGAAGCAAAAATTGCTATACAGATCCTGAATTATTGATTTATCTCAAGGGTGAACGACATTGATTAAAGCATTTGAATAATGACCGAGGGATATTTTATTGCTGATGTACTGAGAGGAATGGGAGTTTATTTAATTAGCTTGTCGTCGAACCCCTTAGCCCTGGTTTTATCTCAAACTGCGTATTTCTGATTTGTTGACTTTTCTGAGACGATTCTTGCGACATTTTATTTACAAACACTCATTTGCCCAATGTCTACGGAGTAGTGAAATAAAGCGAGAATTAATAAGAAACTAAACGTAAACACTTTGATGCTCATTTTATTTGCCAATATGATTAATTTCCGAAGCGGATTATTGGGATAATCTATGTAAAGAGACCTTACCCAAATTAAACAGCAGTTTGATTAACATTTAGAAAACAATCCTGTTACAGTGTGCAAATAAGGACATTGCAAAATGTGGCCAAATAATCATCAGTGAGTCAAGCAAATATTTAAATTGTATTCCCCACCATTTATTTTCAACGTTAGTTTGCGATTCACTGAATGATATTTTTTCTAATTTAAATACAAATATTAAGTTTTGAAATATCTCTTTAATATAGTACAATATTAAAAAATTGTTGTATGCAATTTCGATTGTGATAAATTCAAGTTCTCAGTGTAAAAAGAGATAAAAAACTGAATTTTTTCCATTTCCTAGTTCGTCACTTTTTCACTAGTGAAAATTTTGAACATCAATTTCTCTACTGAAAAAAGGAAAGTTATAATCTTCAAACTAATTAAAAAAAACTCGCCTTCCGACTTGTATTTCACATTTACGTCCTCGTTGAAAAGTCGTTGAAAACCCCTGAAGCACTTATAATTGCTTTAAGGGCCAAAAGATATGATTTTTGACATATTTTTTTTTTTATTTATTTAGTGCAAATTTATAGAATGTTTATCCTAAAGGCTTCTTTATTAATCAAATATAATTATCAAATTTGTATTGAAATTTCCAAAATATTTAGTCATTTAATTACAAAATTATTTTAATGTTTGTCAGGTGTGAATTAGTTGGTTTTCTTATTGATAGAATATAAGTCGTACAAAGAAAGCTTTACTCGTAAACAATTTCATCACCCAAAAAAATACTATTATTTAAACTGAAACTGGAATACCTAAAAGTTGAAAAAATTCTATCCATACTGTGATTATTTTGTCATAAAATTGCTGTACTATTTCAATCAAAATTAATCGATATCACAACGATTGACAACGTCATTACATTTCACAAATTGCCATTACTATTCTGTCGTTAATTGAACCTAAACCACATGACCATCAAACTATTGGACGTGAACCTGTTGTTACTCCAGGTCAATCAATTGATTTTGATTGATTTGACTGGGTGCCAAACTGTCTTGCAAGTTTAGAAGTGTTTTTTGGTCGGGTTGAATTAATCAAAGTCTTAACTTTTAACTTTGACCCTCTAAAGTTCCAAAGTTCATCCACAAGGAATCTGTTGCTTCAATATTAATGCTTATGAAGATAGTTTGACAAGAATTTTCAACCGAGAACAAAGGGACACAAATTTCAGAATCCTTAAGCCAGTGATATCTCTTCGTAATTATTTATATTTTACTTGCATATCGTATAGTAAATGGGGTTTAAATTTTCTGTATTTATGAAATAGGTTTTTTTAAATCAATTTTCGAGTTTGAAATAAATATAAAAACACTCTAATTTATGGTATTAACTACTCAAAGTGACGCTAGTTTCTGAAACGTTTGTCTCGTACCGGCAAAATAGTTCATTACTCTTGTTGCGTTAACTACCTTTAGACTTAAGATTTATTACAATTTTAGCTGTGCATTACGAAACTCAAATCAAGTTAAAAAAAAAACTTAACCTTTCGTTATGGAATTTCAAAAATATTGTTTTAAAGTGAAAATAACGATGGATGCTAATAAATTCGTTCTAATTTTCTATTGTCTTCTGGATTAGAATTTATATTATACTATTCTTGTTACGGAAATAATGTACAACGAGAGACATTCATATTTTCCGGAATGGTCCCCAACTCCCAAATCTCGTGTAATTTGAATTCTTGACAAGTTGTTGAAACACGATTAAAAAACAACAAGGAAAATGTCCATCCATAAACCAAAGTGATTTGTGGAGCAGTTCTTGCTGCTCTTCATTGTCCAATTACCATAACAGTCCACGAAGAGCGCCCTTTTAATTAAATTCATAACCGTCGAAAACCCATTCATTTTGGAGCAGAAAATATGGATAGTGATTCGCCTCTAAAATGCCACTTACCACCTCCTCTCTCCAACAATGACCTTTCTCTCGTAAAATACCTGATATCAACAAGTTGGAATGCACATAATTGGGTCAATGGTCGACAATTTCAGTCGGTGGGTTTATGGTATTTAATATTAAATTTCGGAATTAGAAGCCGGTCTGGGCATTTCTTAGAAACTGACTCCATTGTTTCAATTTATGGTTTACTTAATCAATTTATTAGGTCAGTACCAATTAACACAATTACTACGAATCATTTCAAACCCTAAAGTATTTCTTTAAATTTATTGGAAGCTGTGAAACTATTAATTTTTATGTATTCAATTCTTTGTTACAAATATTTGAATACAGTTTAGAGTTTTTTTTATTGAGTTCAACCATAAACATCTGCTTTATTTTGTTGTTTCAAAAATTAAATGAAAAAAATAAACACATATTAATGTACGGAACCATATGAGCCCTATCAAAATTTTAAAATTCAATGATTTTTGCAACACTTTAAAATACAAAAATTGAGAAAAGTGCGTTTTATATCATTTAATTATCTATTGAACGCAAAAAAATAACATTAACTAACCCAAAAGAGTATTCAATTACCTGTCACTGTATTACAACAATATTTTTTAATTAAAAAGGTTTGATACAGAATTGATTTTTTGCATAATATTGGTTTTTTTCTAGACTAAAAACTCCGGCCTACGAGAATCGATGGCAACAAGTGCAGCGAGATATCGAGAGTACAGGAACATATCAGCTAACGGAAACGGAACTGGTTTATGGAGCCAAGTTGGCATGGCGGAACGCCTACAGATGTATCGGAAGGATTCAATGGTCGAAACTACAGGTTCGTATTCGAAATTATGATTCATGAATGTGCATTTGAGAAGTTGTGCATAATCCATGACCTGCTCATGTCCCAAGTGTATTAATAAGTTTGAAAAATATTCTCTTCTATGCTTTCATAAAATGTTTTTGTATAAAATTGAGTAATAAATATAAAGATGGTCTAGAAATTCGGTTTAATTTCAATCTTTGATTTTGGACATATCTTAAGGATCTTGTCTAGACTCTAGAGTATAAAGATAAAATCGCAATTTGCAAGAAAAATAAACTTTTGAAAACGACATTTTTAATAAGCAAAATATATGTCAAATTGTCTCCGCGTATTCAATAAAACTATCAGACTTTTATTTTTTTATTTTTAGTTTTCAGAATTGGGCAAATTTAATTTTTTTCTTAATTTATTTATATGAATTACGTATCGACTTGCTGATAGAAAGATATTTTCCATTTACAATAAATATTGTAATTTTATTAAACAAAAAAATATAATTTATAGATTTTACTAAGCAATGGAGTGTTCAAAAAAAGAGAATATTAAAAGTTTATTAATTAAGTATTATAAATTTGGGTTAATAACAACAACATTATCCATATAAAAATGATACCAATTGTCAATCTACAATTTAAACCTTAACCTTTCCTAATAATAAAACTGTGGTTGACAAATAGCAGTTGGATTGGAAAGTAATCCATTAATCCACTCGTAATAGATTTAAGTTTTTTGGATAATGAAAATATTGTAATCCAAGTTATTAATCCGCCCTTTATCAGTAACATGCAGTTTTGAATTTTATCATATAGTACAAATAGAATACTACATATTCATGATGTGAAACCATCAATATCCAGTCCTACTGATCTTCAAATGCATAATGAAATCAGCATAGCATAATTTTAAATTTATGTTCAAGGCAAGTGGAATTGGTATGAACAGAACGAAATGGGATATTAAATTTGATTTTAATTGTTATCATCACTCGATTAATTTATCTGTTTCAAGTGTTTTATTGCAATTTCCAATTGAAAATCTGTTTAAAAATTGCCAATGAATCCACTTTAATGTTGACTGATTGAGTGCTAATTGATCTGGGTTTTTGTTCGATCCAAAGCCCCATCCATGGGATGGAGAATGGAGAATGGAGATAAAAAGTAATGCCCGTTTCATTGTTTTTATTTGCATGATGACGTGATAATGGTTCTGACAAACAGCTCTTCGACTGCCGTTACGTCACGACAACAAGCGGTATGTTCGAGGCCATTTGTAACCACATTAAATATGCCACCAACAAGGGAAATCTCCGGTGAGTGAATGACCGCCCTCCAAAAAATCCTCATCCTCCGTTTGTCAATACTAATGGGCGATTTATCTCCATTGATTTTTATGTTCCATGGAATTCCTGGAAGAGCAGATCGGCAATCACCATTTTCCCACAACGCACACCACACGCCAACCGTGATTACAGGATCTGGAATCCGCAGCTGATTTCGTATGCGGGCTATCGGCAAATGGACGGTACTGTTATTGGCGACCCGATGAACGTTGAATTCACAGAGGTAAAATTCATTTTCTTTTGGCTTATTTCTAATGATATCCTGCTGATAGGTTTTATTACAATATAATTTTTCATTTATTTAGAAATTATACAGCGCTATTTAAGGTTTTTAATACGAAATTTTTTAATACTTTTTTCACATTTTATTAAACCAGAGATTAAAAGCTTCATTTTTCATTAGATTGAAAAGATTGAAAAAAATCAAAAATACAATATTTGTGTTTTTAGATTTGGGTTTTTAGATGAAAAAACTAAAAACAGATCTTCACATTACCACAAACGGGAATTTGGTTTACAAAATCCGAAGACAACGTCAATCCATCAGTTTTTTTTTGTTTATGGCTAAATTCTTACATATTTCGCCCAAAATCTCTTTTTCAGGCTTAGATGTAGTTGAGAGAGCTATATTGAGTTTAATTAGTTACAATTGATTTATAAATNCATTTTAGTAAAATGATTTTACTCACCATTTTCATGTAAAAGTCGTCTTGATTATTGGCTGAAATATCTCATATTTTACAAGAATTAGACACCAATTTGACTTGAAACGAGGACTGGCAACATGCATATTGTTATCTAGATTCTATATTATACCGAAATTAACAATATTTCTTTAAAATTTCGACACTTTTTTTTATCAAATTGCGTGAGAGAAATTTTGCACTTATTTCCGCATTTTCACGTAAAATAATGGATATATGCACATTAAGACCAAACAGTATAGTCTTAGATCCTTATTATACATGTATAGTCACTTTAAAAGTCTTTTGTTGCAAAATAATCACTAATTTTCTTGCATGCAAATGCGTCAATGACGTATTCGTTACTACTACCACCACACATTATTATAACCTCTTTGTTTAATTAGCGTTGGTTTTGATCAATTTTTTAATTTAAATTATCACATACAGCGGACTAAAAAATCCGCTTTAAGGATTTAGAACAATATATACAAATTCACATTTTTTTTATGAAAATTATTCGAAATTTTTGCCATAATTTTATATATTTTAATAAAAAATTTTGAAATTAAATTTTTAACCTCAAATACGAACCTAATAAGCACTTTTTGTATAGTTGTGCACAAGATTAGGCTGGAAGGGAAAGGGCACGCCTTGGGATATTTTGCCAATGGTTCTGTCTGCGAACGGGCACGATCCGGAGTATTTTGAGTATCCCGACGATTTGATTTTGGAGGTTCCTTTAGTCCATCCCACGTGAGCTTTGAAATTCTCAATCCAATCTCTCAATTGATCTAATCTAATTGCGATTCTAATCCCAGATTCGAATGGTTTGGGGAGATGGGACTGCGCTGGTACGCCGTTCCAGCCGTATCGTCGATGTTGTTTGACTGTGGCGGGATCCAGTTCACGGCCACGTCGTTCAGCGGATGGTACATGTCGACGGAGATTGGGTGCAGGAACCTGTGCGATACGAACCGGCGCAATTTGCTGGAAGTGGGTAGCAGTAACGCATGGATGACACCAAACAGTCTTTATGCAATAAAAAGCTTATTGCTCAGCGGCAGACCGTCCTTATTTGATAAGATATTTCCCGATGATTATTTGATATAATTATCATTATCATTGCTGTCATCATATTGGCACTACAACTCAGATCGGGTCGTAGTCTCCTCCACAATTTGCCGACAATAATCCCGGTTTACAGCCACAGCTTTCCAATCATGAACTCCCATCTTAGTTTCATGTTCCACATTGTCCACATCGACTAGTTAGCGAGAAATAATAACAAATCTATCAATCGATGATCAATAAAAAACAAAATTGAAGTGGATTGATTTGCAATTTTAAAAATAATTATAGAGCAAATATTAAATAGCTCTATATTAATTTTCAAAATAGCAATTGCTAGCAAATAAAGTACAGATTCCACTCCACAGTCATGCAACTTGTTATCTAATTATCGGGAAATTACGTTTTTATTGCATAGAGACTGTTTTGGTGTCATCTATACATTGTAGTATAGTCCAAATGTCATAAGCTTGTTTCTTGATGGTGAATTGGCATTTTAATTTGAAAAAGAAATAACCAATGTTTTGCAATTGGAAAATTGTTTGATTTCAGCCGATAGCAATAAAAATGGGATTGGATACGCGGAATCCGACGTCGCTCTGGAAGGACAAAGCTCTGGTGGAGATCAATATAGCTGTGTTGTACTCATACCAGATTAAAAATGTGACAATCGTGGACCACCACACGGCCAGTGAGAGCTTCATGAAGCACCTGGAAAACGAGTCCAAGCTGAGGAGCGGCTGCCCAGCGGACTGGGTCTGGATCGTTCCGCCCATGTCCTCGTCCATCACACCAGTCTACCACCAAGAGATGGTCTCCTATTACCTGAGACCGTCCTTCGAATACCAAGAACCAGCGCACAAGACGCATGAATGGAAAAAGGGTCGGGATTCGAGCAAAAATAAAAAACCCAAAAGAAAGTTCCACTTCAAACAAATAGCTAGGTAACTTTCAAGTGTTTACTTTCCATCTTACTCTCTAATTTATATCAATAATACTTATTTTATACAAAACAAATTATTATATTGACGGCAGTTTAAAATACAAAAAATACAATTCATCATATTTTCATAATTACAGGTGCTCGTAATTCTGAAAAAACTAACATCCTAAATGAAATTGAGAATATCCGTTAAATGCATCATAAACTAAATATTAATTCAAAACAACTTATACTTCAATTTATGGTGATTGGTACTCAATCTAACACAATAATTATACAATCGAATAAGATCATTAATCATTATAGGAGTAGTTATGGACTTATTATTAGGTCATTTTCGATATTGAATTTAAAATTGAAATCCAATTATTAATAAATATAAGAGTACTTCAAATATATTTCAACGCGTTAAATTACAAATGTACGTGCTTTCCTTATTAACTATCTACTAACCGTTCTAATTTGATTCTAGGGCCGTTAAATTCACTTCAAAACTATTTGGGCGGGCGCTTTCCAGACGGATAAAAGCCACGATAATCTATGCAACTGAAACGGGAAAATCGGAAAATTATGCCAGACAACTTTGCGAACTCTTGGGGCACGCATTCAATGCACAGGTATTAATTTCACATTTCTAAAGTGACAAAAGACATGCATGCTGAATATTGCTCCGAAAATCGAATTCCATTTGCATTTCGTCGATGACAATTGACAATCATTTTAATTCTACTTAATATTTATAAATGTAAAACTTCAAAACATGAATGTATTTGAGCTCACATAATTGGTACAATAATTATGACGTCACCTGATGACAACTCGAAGTTGATTGAATTAGAAATAATCATTATATACATTTTCAATTTTCCACATTTTTTTCTTCTTTTTGTTGTTTTAAAATTATTGTCAAACAGCTTACTACCGAATGTTATAATTTTGTAAATTTTACTCAAACACAAACTTTGCACTTTGATTCAAAATAAGTTGTCAAAGAGATAGGTAAACTTTAGGCGAGCCTGACCGTATTTCGGAAATGCATTATACTATTATATCATTCTACCTTTTTTCTCTTAAATGAACAATAAAATAAACAATAAAATAAACAATTTAAAATGGGTTGTACTACTACATAAAATATTGTTATTAATTTAAAACTACTTTTTTGTATCTATGAAGTAATGTTTATAAATTAAATTGTAATAGAACATTATTTGGTTTGATGATTCTTCATTTCTTGTTTTTTAAAGAAAAAGTCAAATATTTTCAGTTCTATATATTAATTTCTGCATAAGAACTTGAACTCATTTTCTGCAGTTTGAAACGATAATTTTTGGAGTACCTTTCTTGGTTTGGATGTGTCTTAAGAATAGAAATGCACATTGTCACCAGAATTGATATTGGTAATTTGATTTTCAACAGGTGTACAGTATGGCAGATTACGACATTTCGTCAATTGAACACGAGGCTCTCTTGCTGGTAGTCGTGTCTACGTTCGGGAACGGAGATCCGCCGGAAAATGGAGAGGTGGGTGGTGTTGGTGTAATTCAGTCGATTTCACCATTTATTTTCATTCAAAGCGGTTCATTGAGGCGCAAAGCGTGCGAATTCGTCGATTCATTCATAAAACTGGCAGAGATATGAAGTTTGCCTAACTTGGTTTGTGGAATAAATATAGTAGAGAGTAAACACAGACATTATCTGCAAATATGTATAATCCGGAAATGATACTGTTCCTCGAAGAGTTTTGTTTTCTATGATTTTTATGGGATTTGCAAATAATATTATCAAGAACTCTCTTTGATGAATAACTGAAAAGCTTATTAAATTTTTTAAAAAGGAGATTAAATCTAAAAATTTAATTAATTTATATTGTATATTAGCAGCCCAGATAAACGATGTCTTGTCTTTTCATTATTTTTTGAAAATATTTTTTTAGTTAACAGTATGAGTCTGTTTTGATGAAATTATAAAAGGAAATGAACCGTTGTGGATTTCAATTAAATAAAAATGTCATTTGTTTTCCAAAACTTAAAAATAGGAAAAAACTGGAATTGGCAATACCACAATACAATAAAGTGTTTCAACAAGAAATAATAAGAATCAAATATTTTAATCAAAGTATAATCAAGCAACCCTCTGCGACATTTATATTATTTTCACTTGTAATGAACCTGCATCCTCCTGTTGCACACGAAATTTCATTAATGTATGTTTAACCAAATACATTGAATTGCTTAACAGAATTTGATTAATGTTCGCTTACCCTTAACATGTAGAAGTATGCTTTTCTGCATGTGTATTTTCAAAGCCTAAACTTCCACACATGCCCACAAAATCAGTTAAGCCGTTTCAGAGGAGTTCGACTTCATACATTGCATTGGAGCAAAATAATTTATTAGAGGTAGCTTCCCCTTAACAATCATAACTGTATTTTTTTTAATGATTTGACATTTTCACCGGTCAACCCCACATGCCTACAAAATTTCAATCAAATCGGGTAAACCATTTCGGAGAAGTACTTCTTTAAACATTGGATTGTTTAAAATAATTTTGTTAGTGGTAGCTCACCCTTAACACGCATGGGTATGATTTTTTTTTAAATATGTACTTTATAGTGATTAATCATAATATAATCCAAAATAATACTTTTTGCAAAAAAAATAGGAGTGCTTCACCCTTAGTACTTAGGGGTGTAAAAAACAATGTTGATCTTTTGCCGGTTCCATACGCTCACATAATTTGATTAAAATCGGTAAAGTAGATTCGGAAAACAAATGCCTCAAACACTGTGACAAGAGAATTTTATATATAAGATACATATTGGCAAATACCTAATATTTGTTCTGTCAAAAGCATTAGTGCTTTAATAATTATTTATACTACTATGTCGATACATGTCGTCATTAGATTTCCGATATGAGCATTTCAATCAGACTTCTATGTGAATTTGATCAATTTGATAAAATCGTTCTTAGAACTTTAAAGAATTATATAAACGTCTTCTTAGATAGTAAAAAGTAATAGTGCCATTATTATATCCATTATTATATCAATAGTTAGAACACAAAAGAGTTTTTTTTTATTAATTTGTAACCTCCATAAAAGATTTTTTAGAATATATACTTACGGTTAGGAAATTTCAACGGTCTACGTTGCATTTTCAATCCCAAATTTTCTCGATCTGAAATCCTAATGTTTTCTGAAAAGGGGTCAAAACTTAATTGTGTTTGTTTTTGTGTAAATTAAACGCGCGCGGATAGTTTCATGTTGATTTATTTGCGGCTTGATTTAATACAATATTTAATATGCCCATTTTAGCGCGATGAAGAAATGAAAGAAGCTTCGTAAATAAATTCCCATACAAATGTCGTTAGCTGAAGTGATGTATTGAATTATGTTCAAAAATAGACGCCACAAATACTATCTTGGAGATGGTTCGTCACAAAATAAAAACAATGTACTTGTAATACCGACAATGAAATTAGTGCATTAAATAAAAACTTACTCTTATTAAATAAGTACTATATATTCTCTTTAATTTAAAGATTTGCTTTTTACTTTGTAAAGAAGTGTGAAGATGAGTTTTAAAAAAGAAGACGAGTGCAGAAATTCAAAGATTTTCGATTGATAATATTACTCTGTGATTAAAATCAAACTTGCTTTTACATACGAATTTCATATCCAGGGCAGAAATTATTTCATTATTAATATACAAAACTTTTAAGTTTCAAATTACTTTTAAGTATCTATTATGTTTCAATTGAATATAAAGCGTTTGGTCAACTTTTCTACCATTTTTGTATACGTCTTATTAAATAAGCTTATGTTTAGTGAGCAGATTTAAGTAGAATTAAAAAATGTTATATAACCTAGTTATTCTTCTTGTGTCCCTTAGTCTGAAGCTCATTCATTGGTAATTTATTTGTGTTTGTGTTGATGACGACGCCGACAGGTTTGGAAACGTTTATTCGCAAAAACATGCACACACATTCACAAGATATTATCACTTTAATAGTTTGTCATACATCGCAAATGAATTTCGCTCGTAGAAAGGGGAGTTGGGGTGTTAAAACAAATCTAGTCCTTAGGATAAACAAATATGTTTTTATAGCCCGGTGTCGTCTCATATTAATTAATTTTCTGGAAATAACTAATTTCAATATTTACCCAGTCAACGCATCTCTTCTTATAGACTTTTGCTCACGATCTCTACGCCATGAAGCTCCAAGAGTCGGAGGAAGACCCGTCAACAATCACAGAAAACGGATTAAGGTTCGTATCAACGAAATTTGTATATATTTTTTTGTAATTCCGAATTAAATGTTGGTTTTTAACAATTACTTAAGTTTCTTAGTTCTCCCTTTTTTATTCACATGCACAAAAAATTCATAATCTACGAAAAAACTGGTCTTAATGTTGTGCGATTATTCTCTTCAATGCACGAATTATTGATCCAAGCCGTGATAGCGTACACGTTTAATTTTTTTTAATAATTATTGAAACAACGTGTGGTAAAAATGAATTATAAAATTTATAAAATTATAAACGAAATGAGTGTTTAATTGTGTTTTTTTACTACAATTTTCTTTAAAGTTTTATCGAATTCGCTTATTTATTTACAAAACATGATGATAAAGAATATATATATTTTTCTAATAATACGAGTACGTTTTTGGCCAATTAATAAGAACTGTTTTTAAAAACATTTTACGACCTAAGTAAAAAGTATTTTTTTTTTACATGAATTGAGCTTCAAAAAAATTGGCTGGGGTCGAACGAATAGTATTGACGATACTAGTTGTTCTGTGACAACGCTTTAACCAACTGCCCACCCCTCAGACAAGTGAAATTACTTAAGATAAGTGTTTGCAAATCAGTAATGGCGGATAATTAATAAAATTTAATAAAATGTTACAAACATTATGTTATATTGTGATTAAGGTTTTTGGAAATCGCTGAGATACAAATTCTCATTTCAATATGAACTACATTTTAATTGGTTTTCATCTAAATGATTGAATTGAGTTGTTGGTGATTAGATCGGTTATGTAACCGAGTAGACAAATTAACATTTCTCACCAGAGACACCTACTCCATAACGTATGCAAGGAGTTCATAACTTGCAATAAACTTGCTGAAACGGAGAAGAATGGAATTCACTAATTTCCGCCAATATATATTTTCGGCAATTTATCAGAGTTAGTGAGACTTTATTTTGCAGACAACCACAGAAAATAATTCGGCAAACTTCGTAATGACTTAAAGGGTTGAGAAAGGGGTGGGAGGAAGATTTAGTGGCTGACTGCTGCTCGTCTCAAGCGAGACAAACCCAACCCCTTTTGTTAAAGCGATTCCGGAATTGGATTTAATTTGATAACAAGTGAGAACAATCCGGTGCGACTTTCCCTTAACCACTTTTCTGCCTTCCTTTGTTAAATTATCAAATATACTACTACTTAACTGTAATTGAAATTTTCTCCAAAATTAATTCACTTGTAATGAGATTATTATCTTGGAAAGGTGGCAATGGATAATCTCGTTACGTTAATCGCTTACAATTTCGGCGTGCCAAAAGTTAACTTTTAGGGAAGTGAAAAGGCATTGACTGCAACAAGTCTACAATCTTATTATGGTATTTAAATTTAGTACAACTTAATAAATATATACATACGTATTTAACCCAAATTAAGGTTAAAAACGCACCCGCCTGTTCTTGATATCAAAGGGAGATCCAGATTCCGAAAAGGTGAAAATAGTAAACCAAATTAGAATTCTCATAAAGGAACTGACCATCAAAAACTTGCTTCTTTCTGCTTTTCTAGATACTAATAAAGTCAATACGAAACATCTGGTAAAGTCACATCTCGGGATAATATTCTCTAGCACTGGGGTTCTCAAACTGTATGCAGCGGCGTAGAATGTATGTATGGGCGCCGCGGGCTGAAAATGTTTGGGAATCCCTGCTCTAGAATATAAAGTTTTTAAGCTATTATTCATTAACGGCTCTATGTATCTAAGTCAAATCATGGTATTTTCAATATTTATAAATTCTCTACAAAATAACCATACATGATTTTTAATTGCATAGCTACTTACAACTCTATACGGCTATGAAATTACTCAAAATATCCTAAAAATTATTTTATGGAACAAACTTTACTCAAAATTGTACACTTCTTATTGCGAACATTATTCATCATTTTTCAATCACAATGTAAGAAAAATTCTTAAAAGATATTGTTTCGAAACAAGTATTGACGTCATTAACTGACTGTGTATTTTGCACAAGTTTTGAAAAGTTTGTAACAATTAGATTTTGTTACTTTTTCCTTGAGAAATTTTACGATAAAATAAATTTGGTTCTGTTTTCGCCACCACTTTTTTTGTCCTTTTTATTATCTTCACGACGAGTGGATCAATATGTTGTGCAAATTCGATTGGTTCATCGATAATATTTGCCAATTTCCAATTAATATTGACATTAAATTGATGCACATTTTATCTTCGCAATAATAATTGTATAATTGAAATTGGGACAGAGTGATGCCGGTGTCATCAAAGTCGTTCATTAAGCAGAACTCGCGGATCGACGGACGGAGCTCGGACCAGCAGACGAAAAAGATTGATCGGCTGGACTCGTTGCGCGGCTCACTGACCGAGCACATGCCCGAGGAGAGTTTCGGTCCGCTGTCCAACGTCCGTTTCGCCGTGTTTGGACTTGGCTCCTCCGCCTATCCCAACTTTTGTGCCTTCGGCAAGTATGTGGACAATTTATTGGGCGAGCTGGGTGGAGAGCGACTGCTCAAATTGGCGACGGGCGACGAGATGTGCGGCCAGGAACAAACGTTTCGCCAGTGGGCGCCGGAAGTCTTTAAAATCGCCTGCGACACGTTCTGCTTGGACACGGACGAGAAGCTGTACGACGCAGCCAAGGTGCTCCAGGGCGACCTCCTCACAGTTAACACGTTACGCTTTGCGACCCAGAATCTAAAGACGCACCCCCTTGACACCCTATTCGAGAAGTACCACAACAAAAAGACGTTCGTAGGGACACTGAAACGAGAACCGACAGGACTGCAAAATTGTGAATTCCAGAGAAATAAATTCACAATTCTAGTGGAGATACAAGCTGAAGGAGTAAGTTGTTTTTCCATATTTTAATAAAATTTTACAATTTCATGACAGTGTTATGAAAATGATTATTAAATAAATATTACGACGAAATATCCGGTTGTCCTACAGGAAACGTAGCCCCCGAAGACTAATTTAAAACCTTATAACTATTTTTGTCTTTCAATATTTTTAATTGAAAGAAATTAAATAATTTATTACCTATATTAATAGTTGTATGTCCCTTAATTTCTCCTCTTCACTCAAGGAACTTTTTGGAGTTAAAATCACACCCTTCCAAATACCAGTACCTGAGGCATTTCAAATAATTTTTTTAATGAAAAACAACAACGAACTTTAAAGAGTTACAATAATTTGTCTTGTGCTAAATTTTTTAGACGAAACTCTTGGTGTCCTCCAGTTAAAAGCTTCCGCTATTAGCACCGTTTTAAGGAGGAATCTTCGGGTTGTTAAACGAATTTCGGAGTAGTATAGATATCGATGACGCGACGTATGGCTAAACTATTCCTGTCGATTCCGAGGTCCTACAGTAGTGTTCGGATAATCTTAGATTAATGTTGATCAACTATGGACATTAATTATTTGGAACAGGTCGGCCATAGTTCCAAAGAGCACACACAGATTGTGAGGTTTTTAAAACTAAAATTTGAAAATTTTAGAACTCTTTGTGATCATGGATAAGTTTATTTATGGATTTTTAATTGATTAGCCTAATTTGACTGTAATATAGATTTAAGCAATTTTTTTAATAGTTTATTGAAGAAAAGTAGTAATAGTAGTAGTTTTTTTAGTATGAGTTATATAAACAGATAATCTGCAACCATTTTTGGTAATTAGAAGGCAGGAGAGATGATTTGCAGTTGGTTAACTTATTATGGTTTATATGAAGGATATATTATTTTTTACTTTATAATTGATAGTTTAAACGATGTTCTATACACTTCACAGATATATTCACTAATTAATCAAATTAGTTTCTATAGTCAAATAACTAAAAATTGCGAAAATCTGATCTAATAAAAATATTATAAAAATGGTCACTATCATTTTTCATCTAAAGTAAATAATTAGTGAAAAATATATTAAAATGATAATGTTATACCAATCGTTAAATTGAAATTGTTAGGTTTAATATGGAGCAGCGTGATAAAATCATTTCATAATATTTTGTTTAATTTATTCAAAGGACATATACTTTTATGATACTAGTTAATATATAAATTGTTCTTAATTGAAAAAAAAAATCAATTTCATCTTCACCTACAGATTACATATGAACCTGGAGATCACGTAGGAATTTTCCCAGCGAACCGTAAAGAGATTGTGGATGGAGTCCTTGAAAAGCTGGTAGGAGTTGATGACGTGGATCGACTTTTGCAATTGGAGGTTCTAAAAGAACATCACACACAAAATGGAATTGTAAAAAATTGGGAGCCTCACGAAAAGCTTCCAGTATGTTCGCTAAGGAATCTGTTGACCAGATTCCTGGACATTACGACACCCCCGTCAAGACAGTTGCTTACTTTGTTGGCCTCCTTTTGTGACAATGCGGAGGAGGCGAGTCGATTGCAACTGTTGGCGGACGACCCCTCGGCTTATGAAGACTGGCGTTACTGGAGAATGCCACACCTTCTCGAAGTTCTCGAAGAGTTCCCCTCCTGCAATCTTCCGGCATCAGTACTAATCGTGAATCTAATGCCTTTACAGCCCAGATTCTATTCGATATCGTCGAGCCTGAAAAAGCACAACAACGAGATCCATTTGACGGTGGCTATAGTCAAATACCGTTCCGAAGACGGGCAAGGTGCACAGCATTTTGGAGTCTGCTCCAATTACCTGAGCGAGTTGCAAAAAGACGATAAACTGTACTACTTTATTCGAAGTGCCGTTAATTTCCGGGTGCCCAACGATTCGAAACGACCAGTTCTATTGATAGGCCCTGGCACAGGAATCGCCCCGTTCAGATCCTTCTGGCAACACTTTGATGTGCTTAAGACCGAGGTGGGCGTCGAAATACCCAAAATCTGGCTCTTCTTCGGCTGTCGTGATAAGACGATGGATCTGTATGCCGCCGAGAAAAAAGATTTATTGGACCGGGGAATTCTGCATCGTGTGTTTCTCGCCCTGTCCCGGGAGCCAGATGTGCCAAAAACCTACGTTCAAGACGTCGCTTTAGCCGAAGCCGAGTCCATTTACAAGCTGATTGTCCTCGAAAAGGGTCACGTCTATGTGTGTGGCGACGTAACTATGGCCGAGCACGTCTACCAAACGCTAAGGCAAGTATTCTGAAGTGTCTACAAGCGGAGGCATTGATGATAGAAAATGGAACAAAAGGTCTATTTTAGATAAAACAGTTGTAGTATGAGCAAATAATGCCTGTTTTCTATTTAATTTAATGGTTTTGTTCCATAGGCAAGCAGCTTTTACTGTAAATACAATAATTATTAACATAAAAAATATTTGTTAAATCTTTTTTTTAAATTTTATTCAAAACTATTAAACTATTATTGAAAACATTCACATGTGTAAAAAATAAAATTTTACGAAACTCAAATCAATGTCAAAAATTAACTTTTTGGCACGTGATTGCGAGAACTTATATTGTAATAATTTGAATCAAAATATTGAATGCTATAACAAAAATGGTAAATATTAAATGTATTTACAATTTATCACTTGATATTTCATCTTTTCTTTTTCTTATTTAATTAACAAAATAAATATCTCTTAAAGAAGCTTTGGTCTGATTTTTACTATCAAAATTTGGTTTCCAAATTAATTCTATTAATTCTGCAACAAAAACAAAGGAAAAAACAAATTTTTATCAATTCTTTACCGAAAATATTATATATATTTTTTTATTCGTAATATGTAAATTTTTCTATATTTGGTTTTTTTATAATTTGAAGATGTGGTGTTTATACACCCATAACAAATAACTAATATTACTATTTATTTAAAAATGTACCGTTTTCTGTCTTATCGGACGAATCCTGTTAACGAGCCAAGGGAGCCGTTTAACTACTCAATAGGAGAAGCAATAACGAAGACAATGATGCTTGAGTTTGAGGGATCAGATAAGTCACCAACTAATTCCTGCCCTGTGTTTTTGTTTATCTTCCTCTCCGTCGTGTAGGAGAATTATAGCGAGTCATGGCCATAGCACGGAGAATGAGGCCGAGAAGCTGATGCTGTCACTGAGGGTAACTATAACTAGTCGAGTTTATGTTAACTGGGTGTCGTGTTTTAACTGTTAGGTCACGTAGGCTAATAAAATGGCATTTTCACAGGACGAGAATCGGTACCATGAGGACATTTTTGGCATTACTTTGCGAACGGCCGAAGTACAAAACAAGTCCCGAGCGAGCGCCCGAATCCGAATGGCCTCAAACCCGTGACGTCTTCTTCATTAAATCAGGAGGAGGATGAGCAGCTGGGGATGAACAATCTTATTATCAAATCAAAATCATTCACACACATACACCAATTCTATTACCAATTTAATTACTTGACAAAAGTTGATTATCAATTAAAGAATATTGCACAAAATCGCATTGAAATTTTCAGCACATCGAACGTGAAACGGATCGATTTCAACTAATCATACGACAAATTAACAATCAATCAAACACAAAAAATAGTTATATATATAATATACATATACTATTATTAATCCAACAATGATGCAAATATACCATTAATTTTACTAACTGACTGATATCCAGTTACTTCATTTCACAAATTACTTATCCCATATAAAATTCGAATTTTAAATATATATCACATTATTATTATACATCAAATTTCATGTTGTTCTTTGGCCAAAATTGTTGTTTGTTCTTTGAAATAAATTATGATTCTGCAAATGGAGTTTCTTTTGTCTAAAAAATAAAATTATTTTCTCTAGTAACCCTAACCAACCCAGAAAAGTTTTGTAACTTACCAAACCAGGATTGATCTGATAGGCCTACCTGTTTAAAACGAAAAATACATTTAATTACAGAAAAATAGCTCATTACATAAATAATGCTTCAATACATACATATAGTAATTTTTGTTGAAAAACGTTTCTTACAATCATATTTATTACAAATATTGCAACATAATTTCGATTTTATAGTAAATTTATTAAACAAATAAGACAAATTATTTAACCCGATTTGTATTATGAAACTGATATATCTATCTTACTACTAAAAGCTGATACATTATTTATTATTAAAATATCTATTATAAAAAAGCTTTCGCCATATAAAATTTTGTTAAGTTCTAAACTTAAAAAGTCGTTTTCATATGTATTATTTCTATAACTATTGTAATACGATTCAAATATTATCATTACAACAATATGAGCTAAATCTTGTGACCTATTTATACCATCTTCTCAGAGGTTTGAAATTCTATAAAAGCCTAGCAGGTTTATTGCCCTAATTTGAAGTGGTCAAAAAAGGCTAAACATTGTTCTCAAGAGATACGTAATAGCTTTTATATTTCACATTACGCGCTATGTTTTATTTTTAAATAATTTGTAAATTTTCTTCCTTCAAAAAACACGTACATATTTTTGAATCCCTTACTTCAGAACGAAATGCCAACGCCGTTCCTTTTACTTTTCCATTTGGAATATGTATATTGCCGCTATTCATAAATTCTTTTAAAAAATCATTTTATAACTATCTATTTAATGTAGATTCGGTAGATGATCTCCCTGTCAGGAATTTTCAATAATGTCAAAACGAATTTTAATTTCTAATGTTAAAACTAAAAGTACGAGTATAGGATTTGTAAAGACGAGTGATTAGTTTTGAATGTCTAAAACTAAAAGCAATTCGTATAAAAAAAATAATAAATTTAAATATGAACCGGGTCTCTGAGGTCCTGCAGTGGTTAGACTTTACAATTAATAATCTATGTTTATAATATAATATTTAAATTATTCGAAGGTTTAATAATAACATTTCAATCGTCAAAGTAAGCACGAAATACGTCACTTTGCACCACTGAATGCTGTAATAATT
>JXOV01000967.1:0-13833 GCA_001014945.1 Clogmia albipunctata | reverse complement strand
ACTGTGTCAATATGCGGAATGGACATAATAAACAATCTCAGATCGTATGGCCATTTAACCACCCTGTCTGTTGGAGGGAGATCATTCATCAGTAGACATTGGGGATAGAGACGTAATGACTAGGACGGGAATATGGTTCTAGTTTGTATGAAGACTATCGCCTTTTAATTTTTATTTTGCTACAGAAAGCCTTGACATATTGCTGTAATTGTATGGATTTTTTATACGAGAATAATAATTGATATACACAAATAAAAACTTTTTCGTGCTTGAAAAAACAAACCGCCTAAAATTCGATCCCAAGACCTCAAGGAGACAGTCTAGCTACTTGACTATAAACGGTTAATATTCAAATTAGTCTTAAAAAAATCGACCGCTGCAACCGTCAAATTTGAAAATTCATATTTTAGGGTATTTACACACTATTCAAATGATTTTAAATTAAACGTCCGTTAAACTGGCTGAGTGCGAGCGAGAAGATATAATAGAAGTTATCAGTGGACCAGAACGAGAGAATCCGATTAACGCGGGAGGTAATTATTTCTTCACTATTAATTGAAATTTCTGACCTCTCTTAATTAAAAGTCATGGGAGAAATCGGAATAAAAGTTGACGATTTTCGCAGTTTTCTTAAAGGTAAGGATTAATTTAAAAAAGGAATCAATAATTGACTTAACATTTTTAGACATTTTGGTTTTCCTCGAAAATAACGACGACAAAACCAATAAAATTGAATTGGAGAAAAGATGTCAAGAACTCTTGCAATTCGTAAACAAAACTGTGGATGAAGTGGACGATACGAGGTATATGAACATGTCTGGCCCCCCTAATCAGAATTTGGAAGATCATGATCAATTTGAATATATCGAAGTTCAAAATTTTAACGATTCAAAAGAGGAAGAAACTGCTGAGAAATTGGAGCCAGTTGCTAAAGATCCAAATCAGAATATAGATTCCTTGGAGTGTCCGTATCTTGGACTCCCAGCAGCACATTTGAAGCTCAATTCCCAAGTGATTAAAACCGATGATCACATAAAACTGGCCAACAAAAGATCATCGATCACTCTAGCTCTTCTTTCAGGGCGGTGGCTTATTCTGTATAACGCAAAAAACATCATAAAACCTTCAAAGTGTCTCTATGTCTATGAAGCTGAATCTAAAATTGGAGACAAATCTGATAAAATCTTCAAAGTTACCACCAATATTGGCCATTTTGAATTTTTCGCAAAATCCGACACAGTTAAAGCTGAGTGGATTGACGCCATTTCAAAAGAAATTTGTAATGATAAATCAGCACATACAGAAACACTGTATGATGAACCAAATAACTTGAAAGATGACCAAAATCTGGAGAGGATTCTTAGATTTAATTACGATATTCCAAAAATGCCTCCAAAACCAGTTCAAACGAGCTCCTCCAATCGCCTGGAATTTCAACTCAAATACCAGGTTATAAAGGAACAATTGTCTTCACAACTAAAGCCAAAAGGCTCGTCAGATCAGCAAGTACCAAACCCTTCTTCCAGTAATTCGTCTCCTTCTAAAAAGTTCTCCAAATTGATTAACCTCTTCCGAATCTCAACGAACCCGAATGAAAATATTTCTGATGATCCCAGCAAAGGAAAAATGAAAAGAAAATCTCGAATCGACAATGTTGATGCATCTCTTTATGAAGTTATAGAAAGAAAGCCGTTGTAAATTTCATTTTAAATATATTTTTCACTATTTCCAAAATGATTTTTATTTAATTAGTAAATATTTTGTTTTAAATTTAGATCCATTTAGAGGGTAACTTATAATATTAATATTCGAATTGTATGCTTTTCTCAAAAAAATATGTACTGCAACAAAAATAATAAAGGATTCTTGTAAACCTTTGCTAGAAAACTTAGTCTAACCGAAAGTGGTGCCATTTTTAATAGACATGGCTAAAGAAGGATATTTAAAACATTTGTCCATAGATTCCCCGTAAAATGGGATTGTATCGAACCAGAAAAAAAATCCAATTAATTATTAGATATATTTTTACAACACATCTCACAGACATGGTTCACAAAAAGGAAATTTTTACTTGTCAATAAGTCGGACATCACTCAGTTCGTTCCATTTAACACGTAGAATTCCATCGTCCATGTCCACAATAGTATCATCGCAATCAGGCATTGAGAATTTGCCACCTTCATTCGATTTTAATTCATCATTTCCGGCAAGGATAAAAATCTCCAAATTGTCTTCTTCCACGGATTCTATCATTCCGACAATGAACTCAGATACTTCGGGCACATAATTTTCCGTCATTCTTAGCACTTTAAATCCTATAACATCATTTTTCTTTGGTATCTCTTTTAACACTGAATATTGATCCATTTTATTTCGAATGGTTTCAAAAGCAGTGGAGTTTTCCAAATTTATAGAGTGATTTGTTACGCTATTCGTATTTTTGTAGTCTCCAGTTGTTTCTGCATCTGTTTGAACTGAATTAGGAACATTATTCACATCCGATTCACAAATCTGGGCCATTATAGAATTTTGATCATTTACAGTTTCATCGACTTCTTCATGCTCAGAATCAATAGTCGAAACATTTTGCTCTACAAAAGGTTCGATTATTCGAGACGTATGATTTTTAATTGTCTTGTAACAGAGAATCCGTTTGGAAGGTTGCTCAGTCTCCTCCTCTTCTTCAGAGGAACTTGTAGATTGGTATCTAACGTGAGATGCTTTTAAAGTAACTGTTTTATTGTTATTTCTATTTACTTTGCTGTTATCTGGAGCAGTTATTTCTGTATGGCTTGTTTCGTTTTTCTTATTCTTTCTTTTACGAATCCTCTTTCTTTTCTTTTTACTTCCATTTTCCGGAATTTCTTCCTCTTCATTTTCAACAACTTTTTCTTTAACAACAAATGACACCTTTCTGTGATCTCCACCTCCATTTTCAATTGTTCGCCTTATTAAAGGATTCTTAATTGGTGTATCATTGGAAAAGAACAAGGCTGGCAAGTTGCAACTGTCCAAAATTGTGGAATTACTATTTGGAATATCGAATTGGCCAATCTCCTTTTCAACCGTCTTTAGCTTAGGACTGGACAAAACTCTGAAATCAAAGAAAACTAAGTTAGCTGGCGTTTTTTATATACAACTATTTGGTATATACTTTATCGTCTCGTTGGGTTTAATAATTAAAATATTCTCTAAGGCCGGTAAAAAGATGTCAGATACAGTCAAAAATATACGATTATTTCTCAAATTGAAAAGAGTAGCAATATGATCTTGAACACATTGGACATTCGTCCATTCCTTCTTTAGAAATATGTATGCTTCTTGGCGTATATCATCGTAAAATTCGGATAAATTCACTTTTACTCTGAAATTGGCCATGTTTTGATTTTGAGGTTTAAGCTAACTATGAATGATTTTGAAATTATTATTGCAATGTTGGTCAGTAAATAACCCTCAAATGGCGTTTGGACATAATTTATTTAAAAAACAGTGCTTATTTCTTTTTCAAAAATTGTATACAATTCCTTTTCCATTGCTTCATTTGTCCCCTTTAGTTCATCAACAACTTTCTTCGCCCATCTGAAATATTCCTGTCGTCTTTCTTCTGTCCATCCAGAGGGGAGACATTGCTGTAAATCTCGTAAATTGTACAATTTATCAGCTAATTTTACCAATTTGGCTTTTTCACTACTGCATTTTGCATGCTCAATTTGAAGTCGTTTTCGTTCTAACTTTGGTAACGATTTGTCGTCTGTTAATTCCTTAACAATATTGCAAACGTTTTTGCCAAAACGATCCTCGATCTCTTTAAAAGTACAGTCTGTGTCTTCCACTGTGTCGTGTAAAATTGCAGCTTGGAGCACTATTAAAAAAGAAGGATAATATTGTTAAATTAGTATTTCCCTTAATCATAGCAATAATCAATATCCTTTTCAATAAATACAAACCTTCTAAGTCTGTAACTTTCGCCATTGATGTTAATATGAAAGTCACTCCAATTGGGTGGTTTATATAAGGAGTTTGAACAGTATCTTTTCTTCTTTGATCTCTATGCTTTATTGCCGAAAAGTTGACACAATCCATTAAAATAATTAGATCCATTTCTATTGATTTCTTTAAAACTTAATGAGAATAAAAAAACAATCCGAGTAAAAGTTCAGTAGCGTAGCCAAGATGAAATTTAGCATTTTTAAAGTCAGAGGGGCACAACATTTTTGGCGTTTGTCGAACATAATTTATTGATTTTGTACAAACCTTAATTTAAAATAAAAATAGTGTTAAAAAATATTAAAAAATCAACAAAAATTGATTTCATATACATATTCATGAAAAATTGAGAAATAGCCGAAATAAGAATTTAACTGGATATTTTTAATTAATACAAAGGCGATCAATACTGATGATTAGAAAAACGTCGCCAAACTATTTTAGTGGAAAATGATGTACTCTTTATTTAATATCGTCAAATTAAAAATATTTAAGGTCAATAAACTGCTTCCGTTCTTAACTAAATAAATAGTTAAATTTAAAAAAATGAACAACAAAAAATTTAAGTAAAATTTCAAAAACAATTGATTTAACAATTTTTTTATTTTATTTTGTGCTGATTGATTGACGTGTAGAGACATGGTATGTCATCGGAAATTAGAATCTCATATACTTTGAATATGAATGACTATAAGCGTCAAAGGATCCTCTGAATTTCATTCCTTCTAAGGCTTCTCTAGATCACTATTTTGAATAGTTTTAGATGTAACAAATCAATTTTAAAGTGTCTAATTTAATCGTGGTAACGAAATATAAGGTAGAAGGTGAATAGTCTTTAGTGTAGGAGATTGTTAGTCAGATTTCGTTGAGGGGTAGTAGCTCAGACATTCGTTAATAAATCGACAAACTGACTGAACATATTGACGAGGATGGCAAATGTAGTGCTTCACATGGTCTGACTTGTCGAAGCAAACCATTTGAACGTCGACCCCACGCTTCTCTTGCCGATAACGAGCAAAACACTCCACATCCCGATAAGGGATGATGTCGTCTTCCTTAGAGTAAAGGAATAGTTGAGGCCAGGAACTTGGCTCGTCCTTTAAATCCTGCATAGGGTTCGATTGCACCGGATCACAGTACCAATTGAGAAATTTCCTCACGAGTCGATATGAATCTTCTACCAGCCACATCATAAGCAGCGTCATCGAAATGCAAAATGATGCGAACGAATTTAACGGTTTTTCTCGACCATAAATAGCAGACACAGCCCTGAAAATAAATTTGTTAGGGAATAGTTAATAATGGGACTACAAAAGGGTATAAAATCAGCTGTTTTAAAAGAAGAATCGAATGTAAAATACGAGACCCAAGTCGAGTTTTTGTGAAAAAATAGCCACATTTCCAAATGTGAAAAAAGTAATCAATCATATGATATCAAAATATTTAGAACTCACCTGTACAACCCTGTAAATCGTCTCTCACCCGGAGCTGAATCAAATATAGTACCTCTTATTCTAAGATTTCTGTTAGAGTTCTTCATAGCCAGAATTATATGCTGTAAAAATAAATATTAATATCAATAAAAATCTCTTATTTCATGAAATTAAAAATTACCTGATAAGTAAAAGCGCCTCCATTCGAAAAGACATGAAAAATCAATGGATGAGTTTCAAAGTTCATATCAAAGATGAGATTCAGCACTTTTTCGCCAAGAATTTTCATTGTTTGCCGTTTCCAGAAGAGACACTCCACCTTGACAGGAGGAAATCGGTTAATTAATCGTCCAAAGTCCCGCAAATAATTACAAAAAATGAATTTACCGGTGCAGTATATCTAATTGTGATTAGGCCCCGGTCTTCGTATATTTTGGAATATTTCTTGAGATATTTCTCCTTGCATCCGGCCCAGCCCAGGATGATGACAATTGGTGGATTATTTTCGTTGTTGTACACAAAGACAAAGTCCGATTCCTGTAACAAGCCATAGTATGATAATAGAATAGAAATCATAGCAACCAAATTAAATTGTGGTAAGGCATGTTTTGTCAAACCTGATTGTAATCGTCATTTTTTTGTGGAAACTTAATAAAATATTCTAGTGAGTCGTCGTCCGGGTCTGCACTAGTTTGGCGATGATTTTGACTCATCGCACTCGAAGCCGCCGAATTTCGGGCCCTTGCACTTGGAATTTGGAAATAAAAACACTTAAATTTTGGATTAAAATGAAACAAACAGCAACTAGGATTTTGTTCTTTCAAAAAGAATCAATCTGGGCTTGCGTGAAAAGGAGGCATTGCATGGAATGGGAGTTAGTCCTGCGCAAAGGTACAATATAACATGTGGTTTTTGGCAGTTTGATTTTTAATTAAAACTTATATTATTACTTAATATATTCTATTTCCATTCCAATTCATGTTGTGGCGACAAAAAAAGAAATTGTTGCTTACTAGGCAGTTGGATTTTGAACAATTAAGTTTTTCAAAATTTGGCGCGACAAACTCAAATTGTTTACAACAGCTGCTTTCAAAAAGTAACGGAGAAACGGATTTTTTTAAACAATCGAAGCCGGCATTGTTTTCTTTTGGGCTTTATTTATTTTAAAATTCCTGTTGATTTTTATGTTGAAACTCTAAATTTGTCTGCTTCTTGAACTGTTACAGAGGTGAGTTTAGATAAATGTGCAAAATACGTGTGTTTAAAAAAAACATTTCAGTTTGTGTGTTTTTAAATTATAGTGCGGGAATTTGTTAAAATGCCACCGAAGAAGAGTAAAGTAGACGAACCTGCTCCAGCCGCTACTGAGCCGGGGAAGAAGGACAAAAAGAAACCGGATCGAAAGGAAAAGAAGCCGTCCAAAGAAACGAATGGAGAAGTAATTGATTCTGAAGCGCCTTCTGTAGCTAAAAAGACGAAAAAGAATGAAGCTAAACTCGAAAGTGCTGAATCTAAACCAAAAGTGGCCAAAAAGAGGAAGACTCCTGAAGAAAGCAGCAGTTCGCCATCGAATAGTAAAAAGGTGAAGGCGTCCCCGGAAAGCAAAAGCAGCCCTGTAAAGAAGACCCCTGTGAAAAAGGCCGCCGAAAAGAAGCCAAAAGCGAAAAAGGCTGACGGCGAAGTCAAGGAAAAGAAACCGAAGAAGGCTGATAGTGAAGTCAAGGAAAAGAAGCCGAAAAAGGTAAAAGAGTCCGATTCTGTAACGGTTGATGGAGATGGCTCGAAAAAGAAGAAAACTCCGAAGAAATCAAAGGCAGCAGCCCCAGCAGAGAATGGAGTTGATAAGCCTACAAAAGCCAAAAAGTCTAAAAAGGAGAAATCCGATTCAACAGGTGATGTAAAAATAGACGAAAAAGATCCCGCTATCCCTCCGAAGCCAGCGGAAGCTAAAGAAAAGGCGAAAAAGGAGAAGAAGCCGAAAAAACTCTCCGAAACAGACGACGAAGTAGGTGTAGTACAGCACAGAAGGGGCTTTCTACCCAAACCAATGGCGGCAGCAACACTTTTAAAGAGTAATTCAATTATTTCGTATTTAAATTCTTCAAATTGTTCTAATTTCCCTTAATTTTTCATTCCAGAGGTCATCAAAAAACGAACAGCCAAATCAAAGGGTAAATAAAAATCATGTTACTCTTTAAAACTTTCCGTGGCGCCTTAAAGTGAAATTCCACCGTTTAATCATCGCGAAACAAAAAGAGGCTGGGGCGCCACCGAAAGACGTTTTTAATTTAATTTTTTATTTGCTTACCATTAGTTTTACTTAATTCTAAACACAAGTTCTGTTTATATAAATAAATATCTATGCTTGGTTAACTGGTATTTTGTTTCTCGCTTGCATTTTCCTGATTATCCTTCATTTTCCTCATGTAAATTTATTATAAAAATCTAATACTTCTCACATTAATTACATCAAGTGGCACCAAATAACATATTTTTTAAGAAAGTCATAAACAAACTTAAATTTCATTCTAGAACTCATGGAATACAAGTATTAGTTCATAGTTTTTTCAATATTTATTTAAAAATCTGCTATATAATACGATCTCGTTTAAGAAAATAATTAAATTAACATGCTTAAATTTGTTACAATCTATTCTTTTATGTTATATTATAATGCATATTTAAATTAAAGAAATATAATAACTTTCTTTCAAAAACGCTTTATAGTTGTTGAAGAAGAGGAAACAGAGTCTGTTGAAGACGTTCCCGATTCAGAAGAAGTGCCTGATAAAAAGTCCAAATCAAAGACTAAACCACTTCAGAACAAGTCTCAAACGAATTGGGATGAAATTGATTTTCGTATTGACAAGGATTTCAAGCTGAAGATAGCCAGCTGGAACGTGTCAGGGCTACGAGCCTGGTTGGATAAAGGTGGTAGAGACTATGTGATGGGGGAACGACCTGATATTTTGTGTCTCCAGGAGACCAAATGTAAGACAGAGGACATTCCAGAGTCGGCCAATTTACTGCATTACCACCCCTATTGGTTGGGCTTTGGAGGTCATGCAGGAATCGCCACATACTCTCGCCAAATGCCGCTCAATGTCAATTATGGACTCGGGGACGAGGAATTGGATGGTGAGGCGAGAATGATGACCGTGGAATATGAAAAGTTTTTCCTAATCAACGTCTACGTTCCCAATTCTGGCCGGAAATTGGTGACTCTGCCGAAGAGATTGCGCTGGAATGAATTGTTCCAAAAGTATGTAAAGGACTTGGATAAGAAGAAACCGGTTATTATTTGTGGAGATATGAATGTGGCACACAGTGAAATAGGTAAGGTTTTCTTTAAAGATTGTCACTGATCATGAAATTAAATTTATTATTAAAATATTTTCAGATTTGGCCAATCCAAAATCGAATACAAAAAATGCAGGATTTACAAAAGAGGAGCGCGAAGGAATGACCGAATTTTTAAAGAGTGGATTTGTCGATTCATTTAGACAACTATATCCCGATGTAAAGGGCGCCTATACATTCTGGACGTACATGGGAGGTGCCCGAGCGAAGAATGTTGGATGGCGATTGGATTATGTTATTTGTTCGGAAAGATTGGCCAAAAATGTTGTAGAAGTTAAAATGAGGCCAAAAGTCTTTGGATCGGATCATTGTCCCATTGTTGGATTCTTTAACATTTAAAACACTCGAATTCCATTTTGTATTTTTTTATTACGAAAATAAAATGTAATCTTTTCCTTCAATCCACCCTTTTGATGAGAGATTTCGCTCAAAATCGCCTCCAGTGAGATCTAGTTTCATGCAAATAATTACTGGGGGTTTGGCGTCTTTGAAATCGATTATTCTAATCGGGTCAGATTCCTTTCTCTGGACAGGGTCAAAGGATTTGTATTTTTTTCCGATTTTAGATGCGTCGACGTCACAGAAACAGATCACTTTCTTTTTCACGTCATCTGGTAAGGATCTGTAGAATTTTCGCCCGTATTTTCCAGCATTCCATATTGTAAATCCTTTGTTCCAAGGCTGTTTGGATAGAACATTTTCTAAGAGGTGCTGCAAACGAATGATGAAAATTGTTTCACTGAAATTATATTAAAATAGTTATTTTTGATTCAGGGGTGAACAAATCAATCTTTTTTTTTATAAAAAAAATGAATGTGAAGTAAAGTTCTTAAATTAAAAAATAGATTGATAACTAATATGTTTAGGTGATTTTTTACTGCCTGAATATTGACATCTATTAAAAAATCAAAATTGTGTGAAAAATGGACAAATTATGAAAGTCAAATTACAATGACAAGAGTACTTATCAATACGGGAGATTATAACAAAAAAAAATTGAATCAATTTTAATTTAAATCAGATTTTTTTTAATAATTACTGTATTGAGTATATGAGAATTAAGGAGATTTATTACTTACTCTTTGATAGAGAAGGTTGTAGCATTTTCGTGATAATAATAATCTAAAAGGATTTCATCAACACGAAGAATTCTTCCAATCTTCAGGTCCAGGAATTTGTAAAAAAATATTAAATCTTCTGGAACTCCTAATCCACCTTCGTCAAAACCACCGACCTTTTCAAAAATATTTCTATGAAGAAACCACGAAGGCATTATTATCGTAGGACCATTGCTAGTGTATATTTGGGTCTCTAAATTGATTGCCGGAATCGAATTCGCCCAATTGCAGAAACGACTTGTTGAATTTGATGGTGTTCTAATAAATTTTGAACCTATAATCTAATATTTTTTAATCAATTATGGTTTTATAACAGAAAAATATATTTACAGAATCTACGTGATTTGTAGCTAAGTTGTACTGTAGTTCAATCCTTCTAGGTAGCATCTTATCATCGATATCCTGAAAACATAAAAATCTACCTCGAGATTTTTGGACAGCATGATTTCGCACGAATCCAACTGAAATGTTCCAAAGTATTTTATTGAATATTTCCTCGAAATTATAATAAATTATATAGATACCTCCTTTTGGTTCTTTAGTTTCACTTTTTAATATTATGAGGTTAACATTATAAGCAGAAAAGGTCTTTTTCCAAATCGAAAGCAGGGAATCTTCTTCCGATGATTCGAAAGAAGAACAACCATCCAGAAAAGTAACAATTTCTATTGAAATTTTTCCTATTGCAGTTTGGTTTGCAATAGACTTCATACAGGTATCTATCCAGGTTTTGCCATTGTAAATTGGAATAATCACAGACTGTAATTTTGTGATAATTTCATAAATCTTAAAAGAAGTTAAAAACTTAAATGATTTACCACTTCAATAAGATCTTCCATTTCAAAATATAGGCCCAGTTCTATTTGTTTTGATTAGAATTTCGAAAATTCTATTTCAATCTTCTTGTATAATAAAAACAGTTTCCTTAAAAAGAAGTGTCACAAAAAAACGGTTCCCAGATCGATGTGAAGCCTCTATCTGCTGGAAACTCTGAGAAATTCTCCAAAATTGGTGAAATTTTTTGTGAATTGACTTATTTCTATTTTGTTTGACTTATAATTAACGTCACGGCTGGCCCTTGTTCAGTGGCCACTTTTCCAGAATCGTCAGAAAGGTCTTTTTTTAAGTTGACCCATTTATAAAGGAAGAGTGAGGTTATATTTATATTGTTATATTATTATTATTATTTCCAATTAAACTGGTGGCATAAAGGTGAACTTAACGTCAGGTAGGTATGGTGCCTATGCGCGGAAACCAACCCTATTTTTGTAGCAATGAATGTTTTTGTTTACAAAATAGAAATTTGAAGATGTCGTCGGAAAATACGACGGAGTTTATAGACGAGCACATAGAGAGTGTGTCTCGCCAACAAAACACAAACATGTTGCCCCATAAGAAGAGAATAGTGGATTTAAAACCCCAGTCTTCTGAGTTTTGCTGTGAAATTTGTTTCCAAAACTTTTCGTCCCAATTGGCCTTCTTCGTTCATCTGAAGCATCACTATGAACAGCAGCCACAGACTGTGGAGAAGAAGGTGATATTGTCGGAGGATGAGTTTAGTAGTAGCAATTCAGAAGAGTTGATAATGCAAGACATAAGAAATGTAGTGAAACAAGTGGAGCAAATGTCCGATAATGACGATGCCAGACTGCCAGATCTGTTGGACGTATATAACAGAGACCAGAGTCAAGACTATGATAAGAATTTTGAGGATTTCGTTGGTGAGTTATTAATATTTACATAAGAAAAAGAGAATGAGAAATATATGGAGTTTATTTCAGATATNCAAATGTCCGATAATGACGATGCCAGACTGCCAGATCTGTTGGACGTATATAACAGAGACCAGAGTCAAGACTATGATAAGAATTTGGAGGATGTTGTTGGTGAGTTATTAATATTTACATAAAAAAAGAGAATCAGAAATATAAGGAGTTTATTTCAGATATTTTTAAGGGTAATATTACAAAAAATCAGGACTTTGTAGTAGAGCTGGAGGATTTTATGGAGGGGGGCGAATCTGTGGCGGAAGACAATGACAATAATGAGGATTTTGAAATTATCGAGGAAATTATGAACGAAGAGGAGATAATGTACAAAATTTCGGTCTCGAGTCCAACAGAAAACAAGGACGATTTCATAGACATAAAAAGGAAGCAGCACATATTCAATCGTCAGAATGCCTGTAGAATTTGCAACAAGATTTTCAACTCACGGAACGCCCTTCGTTACCACAACCTGACCCATGAAAACAGAAAAGATTTCTACTGTAAAATTTGCGAGAAATCCTTCCGCACAAAGCACGCCTTAACAATTCACACCAGAATCCACGACAATGAACGTCCCTATCACTGCCAACACTGCGATAAACAGTTTCGACAAAGCAGTGACCTTAAGTATCACATTAGTTCAATCCACTCGACTATTAAAACATTTGTATGCGACTTCTGCGAGAAATCCTTTGCGAGGAGATATAGTTTAACATTGCATAGAAAAATACACACGGGCGAAAAAAATTTCATTTGCGAATTTTCTAATTGCAATAAGGCATTTTCAGCCAGTTCATACTTAAAACTGCACCAAATAAGCCACACTGGAGATAAAAAACACGAGTGCCCGGAGTGCAAGAAAAAGTTTAGAAATCTCGCCGATTTAACAAGGCACAAAAGAACTCATACTCGAGTTAAGAAAATTGCAACCAAGGGACTGATTAAACTTGAATAACTGTAATGTATGAATAGCTAAATAAAATTATTATAAATCGAAAAGACTGAGTTATCAATTGATTTTACTGAAATTTATTGAATAAATTTAGTTTAAAATAATTTTAACTATACAGCATAGACCTTAAGGAGTTTTTAAAAAATGGTTCAATTAGTCTGGTATATTGAAAATACTGTATAAATCGTATATTTGAATCATTTCGGAACCTTAGTGATTGGTTTCAATTATCCAATAATGAATTTATTTTATTTGACAACTAGCTATCATACTGATCTGTTTAATATGGTTCAAATTATAATTTATAAGCAGCGCCGAGAAAGAACCATTTCCTGCAAAAACATTAGAAAGGTGCAAAATTGCTATTTATAAAAATAATAAATAAAATTCACCTCTAATAAATGGAAAAAGGTTTATTCAAATGTCATGGTCTGTATTACATATTATTTTGACTACAATTCAATTTTGTTTCATTAAATTGACATACCTCATTCATTCAATTTCTTGCTATGTCAGTCGGATCTTGTAAAAACTGGACAAAATATATACGATTGTGAATTTTTAAAACAAAATATAAATTAATACTTTTTCAAGATAAGTAAAAAAAATTAAAAATAAAATGAAAAATAAAAACTAAAAAGGATTTGTCAGGTGTGGGGTTCGAACCCACGCTCCCATCAGGGAACCAGAGCTTAAATCTGGCGCCTTAACCGCTCGGCCAACCTGACTACATAATGGGTGGCCGATATTCTCATTGATATGAATAGAGATAAAATTAACAATCTTAATATGAGTCAATATACAAATTTAATCATAGGAATTTAAAAAAGAAAAAATTCAATCATTAAAAATTAACAAAATTACCAAATCACTTACAAAATAATAATTTATGAGTGCTTGGAGAAAAAAAAGTTTAATGAGAAATTACTTCGAAAGAATTAGAAATCAAATTTTTTGTGTCGATGAACGGAAGATTGTCTTATTTTCAAATTTCATTAAAATTATTTGATTAATCTGTGGAGTGACTAAAATTGTAAGAAATTTAATGATTTCCTGAATATTTAGTACCTAGTAATTTTGATAGCACACGAGCTTTAAAGAATTCGTAAGAGCACCAGTACTTTTTCTTTATTATTAAATTGTGACTCCGTGAAAAAATTCTTCGGACGGATATTTAACGTCATCAGAGCCGGATTTAGAAATATGGCGCCCTG
>JXOV01000966.1:0-16351 GCA_001014945.1 Clogmia albipunctata | reverse complement strand
ATTTATACACACACGCTCCCACAACAATAATTATTCGTATAATATACACATTCCTAACATAAATAACAATACATATAATTGTATTGTACATATATGTTTTTAAAAGAATTTTGCTTGTAATAAAAAAAATTTTAAAAATACTGTGTCTGCAAAAGAATGTGAATATTTCTAACATAAGACTTTTCCCTAAGTACTCGTATTTTTTAAAATTATCTAATGATAATCAATTAACAGTTAATATTTTAATAATTTTTCGTGAAAAACTTCAAAGAGTTGTAGTCAGAATATTTTATTAAGTTTGTTTTTTTAAATAAATGGTTAAAAGTCATTGNAAAGAATGTGAATATTTCTAACATAAGACTTTTCCCTAAGTACTCGTATTTTTTAAAATTATCTAATGATAATCAATTAACAGTTAATATTTTAATAATTTTTCGTGAAAAACTTCAAAGAGTTGTAGTCAGAATATTTTATTAAGTTTGTTTTTTTAAATAAATGGTTAAAAGTCATTGATTAAACGTGCGCCACCTAGAAGCACAGCAAGCTAAATTCACACAAAAAAGACAGTTTGCTTTGTTTTCAACTATGTTTTAAACTGCGTCAGCTTTAAATGTATTGGGTCTTGAAATTACCAAATTGACACGTTCGCTATCTAGTGGAATATTTTTTGATTTCTTGAATTAAATTTAAAATGGATTTTTTTCTCTTTAAAACACGTTTTAAACAGAATCTGGAAGATGTGTCATGAATAACATAAAGTCAGTTATCAGATTTTATAGTAAACCTTCTTAAAATTTGAGTTTTACCAAAATTTTAATTTAAATCCATTTATTTGCATTAGTATTGGTGTCGTGTATAAATATAATTTTAGTATTATTATTTCTTTACGTTGTTTTTCGACGCGGTTTAGCTCTATTGTCTTTGAATTGAATACAATTTTAAAATGCTTTAAATCGTTTATTTTGTGAATACGAAATCTGTCGTAAACATGATTTCTTACCATTAAACATAAAATAAACATCTATAAACAAGTTATTAGTATAGCAATTATAGATTGACTGAAAACAGATTGAGGTTAGTTCGCAACTCATAAACATCTCATTTCCGAATAAAAGCGCTGGCATTTCTATTTATCAATTTTCTCCATTTATTGCAAACAAATGAATTTATAACATAAATAGGTCATAAACAACATTTTATATAAGGAAGTATTTTAAAAATTGAATATATTTTCATTTCCATCATTAATCTAATAGATAAAGGTGTCAAACTTGTCCTCAATAACAAAATTCAATTAATTTTTCTCATCCAATTAATAATCCCGATAACAATCAAATTAATAAATGCAAATGCTTTAAACCTAAACCAAATTTAATTATCAGATTTATCCTCGGTCAGATTTTGTTAATTAACCATCATTGGCACAAACCCTTGGAAAGTCAATAAATTCTCACAAATCAATTAACGTCCAGAGAATGGCAATTGTGCCCACCACAATGATGATTCAGAATCAGGGGCTGAAGGATGGATGGATGGAAGGGCTGTGCTCTGCTTTTCCATCCACTGGCTGGAATAATTTAATTAAAAGTTTGTTTCACATTGTCTCATTTGAGGACGAAGCGCCAAAAAGACATCATAATTGAGTTTTACTTTCGTCGCATTAATAATTTCTCTTCGTCATTCCTCACCTGAGTGCTTTTCTCACACCCCTCCCATTCCTCCAAATCATCTCTAAGTTGAAACGTACTTAGTCTAAGTGAATGCCCATCATCAAATAACACTAATCCCTCCAGTCACTCATTCATTCATTATCATTATTTAAAGAGCGCAAAAACGAATGCATTCATAAATTTGCATTTAGTAATAAAGACTTTTTCTCTCTCTTCATCTTTCTCTCCCTGTTTTTCCCAGGAACAATGCGACAGAGGAGGGGGCCGAGCTGGTCGTCACCGTGCTGGAGGCGAAGGAGCTAATCAGGCCAGTCGATGCTACCGCTGCCATGGATACGTTTGTCCGGATTTATCTCGTGCCCGACGAGTCCTCCGCTCTCCAGACCAAGGTACGTACGTACATGGCTTCGATGCGTTTGCGTGACCATAACAACCGCACTCCAGTTGCGTAGAGCCTACCTGTTTGTGTTCCTGGAACACCTGATTAAATCCCCCCAATTTGCTACCACTCCACTCTGTTTTATCCACTTAACTCTGCTATAGTTATTAATGGAAGTGACCCATAAATTTTGATATGATTTTATTGTTGGATTTAGTTCAGTTAATATCACTAGTGCCAGGGATTCCATTAGCTATCATCTGACAAATTAAAATTAAACTGTAATTTCAGAGATTGGATTTAAATTAGATAATATGAAAGTGAAGTAATGGCAATTTAAATAATATTTATTTACATATTAACCCTTAAATACCAATGCCCTTAGGCACTCTATTTTGATAATATTTTCTAATTTTAAAACACAATTAAAATTCAACACTAAAAAATTATTTCATAACTCCTGATAATACCTTTTACCGATATTTAAAACAATATTTATAAATAAATTATATTTGTAGATTTTGCAGTTTCTTAAATATAGCCATTAGGCACGATCAGACCCTATGGACATCAAATTTCTCCAACCCGACGCCCGCACTACAAAATTTACACTCAACATATTTAAATTAGGTTCACAATAAATAAATTATATTAATAATCTATACATAAAATATGGATTTTTATAAGAATACTACATAGTCTACCCGGATAACGTTGTTTTGCTATGTAATTATTTTTATAAATTATTTTTAGTAATTGTGATAGAGTTTTGACACAAAAATTGAATAAATTCTCTCGAAAAAACAAAATTTAGAAACGAATAAAAACACATTTGAAACAAACCATCCTTTTCACAGCCTCTGTAAGGGTGAGATGCTATTTGTATGTGAATAATTATTTAGAAAAAGTGATGAGTCACCCTTAGCCGTTAAGTGTAAATTATGACTTTATATTTTAACTTACTTTTTTATATAAATTTGGAAAAAAATTATAGGTTGATTCATTCTTAACGTGTAGGAGCGTGAATTTTTTTGTATGTGTATATTTAAATGCTTGATTATAAAAGCTTTTTTTTTAAAAGAAAAGTATAAAAATATTCGAAGTAGCTCGCATTTAACATTTAAGGGCGTAAACTTGACCTTTTGGCGGATCAACCGCTTACACTCACAAAATTTTATTAAAATCGGTACAGTACTTTTGGAATACGGCGTTATTACACACCGTGACACGAGAATTTTATATATCAGATATATTTATTTTACCATATATTAAATTAAGGTATTATATTATGAAATGTTAACTCTAATATGTGTGTATTATGAACATAAAAAAATTAATTCAAACTACATATTGTACATACTCATACATATGTATATACGAGAATGTATATGGTTCTACATCCAAAGATCTTAAAAAACAGCCTAAAATTGCTTATATACTCCATATAAATAAGAAGATCGGTGTGATGATGTAATAAACTACATATGTTATATTATACACTATATAAAATATAATTTAATCAATTCAATCAATTGAAAACATAAAATATTAGAGCTGAATTTTGCATTTGGCAATTAAAGGTGAAATATCATTGGAACAAGAAGAAACAGTAAAATCGATGGATTGTAATCTTTTCCTGCTTATAGTAATCTTTTTACGTCAGTATCATTCATGACATTTTAAATTTGATTAAAATATTTATGCCAACCCTCTAGAACGGCACAGAATTTTTTTTATATTACAAAAAAATATTACACAAATCCTTTATTACAGATCAATAATTTTAAATTAAATTTTGTTAAAACTAAATAAAGTCTGATAACTATCATTATTTTATTGATGACACAACTTCAGCATTATATGTGCACATTATTTTAAAGGCAAAATTTTAACTTAAAAATCGATTCACTTTGAACTCGCCATTTGCAAAATATCATTTATTAATTTCAAAAATTGCCACCAGATGGTGAATGTGTCTATTTAGAAAAAAGACTCACAAACACATTTTAACTATGAACTGTTTGTCATTTTTTTAAATGAAAAATGAAAATTCATTTTAGATTATACAACCTATAAGAAATTTACTTATATATTTTCTACAATAGATAACAAATTCAAGTTAATGGTCTTGTGTTATTGTTCTATAAAACTTCTTTAAGGAAATAATTACTTTGAAGAATTAATTATAAATTTTAAAATAAATATTAGCAGTAAGTTAAAGTAAGTAAAAGTTAAATAAAAAGAAACTCTGGAAACTCTCTGAGTTCCAATCATTCCAAATCATTTAAGTTCCATTGAAAATCGGATTGTCGTGCTTTTAAGTGCATAATCCTGCATTTGAGTTATTGGAAAAACTTGAATTTCTTACGAAATCAAGAAAGTTTGCCAATTAATAACTTTCAAAATGAATTCGCACTTGTTTGACCAATTAAATTAAGGACTTGGAAACGGATTTTTGCATGACGAAACTATGTCTATTTTTATCTATTTAGATTTTGGAAATGGCAGAACTTATTTGATTACATTTTTTTCAATTTGTTATTTCTATTTTTGGTTATTAAACATAGTCATAATTAAATTATACACGTGTCACACTTCTCTGTTATATGAATGATTGGCAAAAAATATCCGGAACGAGTTGCCCGGAAAATGGGCATAGGTGGACTAAAATAATCTTTGCTCGTGGACAGGCTCGTGTTCATCAATCATCATTGTTCAGTGATTTTTTTTAACGAGTAGAGCAGAAAATATCATCAGTAGTGATCCCAAAAAAGTTTAACAAAGATTATACGAGTACTATGATTAATTGGCGTTTCTATTCTATTCATTATATTTAATTAAAAATAGTTATTAGAACGTTAATAATCATTTATACAACTTGGTTGATAAGCTGATACAATATTATACACTAAGGCAGTTTTAAGTTACGAGCGTAGTGAGTATATTATATAAAAGACGTTTATAGTTGATAATGGTTATCGATCTTGCTTTAATCAAGACAATATGCAGATTAAAAGACGTTATTTAAAACAAACAAAAAAAATTGTTTCTTTTTCCAAGCATTTCAATTTGTATACTCGTCTTTAATAAGTTTAATAATTTAATTTAATTATTTTTATTATTTAATATCTTCTTTAATAAAACAGTGCGTTAAAAATATCTTCCCAGTTGTTATTCCAGCCTAACGAGTTTTAGTCACAATCAAAATTATAAGCACTCAACCCATCGTCAGTTTAACAATGTTTTTATCAATGGGTTCACTCTTCTTAAACTTGAATTTCTAAAACACATCGTTTTTTATTTGCGAATCATGCCAATAATTACATTGAGAACCGGTATTCCATTTTGTTCATACCGTTTTAGAAAACGGATTATCGCCGACTTATGTTTAAAGCTGTTTAATTTTTTTCTGCTCATTTTTTGCAACAATTGGATATTAACTTTAAAAAAATGATAACCAAAAAAGATTACTGTATAATATGGCGTTGTTGTGTGCTACCCATATAAAACTATGATCCAAAAACAAAAATCCATGCCATTTTGTACATACTTCCCATACTAGTAATTGAAAAAAAACTAATTCTATTTAAAAAACAAATGTAAAATAATATGTGACAACAAAAGTTTTTAACAGAACTTTAGGGTATTATTCCAATTTTAGTAAGGCTTGCACAAATCTGCATAAAGTCTTGTATGAAAAACGTTCGAGATCAACAATTTAATTAACAGACCTCCTATAAGATTGTCATTATATCAAAGAACACAAGTGTTTGATAATAACATTTATATGTTTCCTAATTTTTTAAATAACTAATGTAGAGATAAATAATAAATTTTTCTCGTAAATAACTTCTCATTGGACAATTACAACGCGAGTTAAGGCTATAAACGCACCCATGTTACTTTGATACGAGTATCGATGGAATCGTATCGCAGAACTTCAAATTTACATGCAATTTTACTCTTATCAACTCACAAATATATGTTAAAAATATTTGCAACTACTTTAATAAGTTTCGCGAAATTGCGTAAAAACGGGAAAACGCACATGTCTTCCTTAGTCAGCGTAATAACCCCTCTTTATATCGACTATGGATTATTTATTAAATAATCTTTTGATGAGGGTAGTTCGGCAATCCGATTATCAAGTATTTCAAAAATTATAGTTGCAAATTAGAAATTGCCTTATTTTACTATTTATGGCAACATTAAATTGCTTAAACAGTACTAAAATTAATATTTCCCAATAACTATAGAAAAACACAGAACAATCAATACACCCATGTAATATTTTAAAACTACAAATCGAGGGTTTTTAAATGCTATCTATCTAACCAATTTTACTAATCACTCTCCACGTTCGTTGCGAAATAAAATACAAAATTCATTTCATTACAGGTCATTTGAATTCAATTGGCCGTCTGTTTCGCATGAATTACAAATTCAATTCACTTTGCAAAATTGAACTGAAATCGTTCCCTCAATGGTCAATCTGATCGTCGATTGACTGGAAACCCATGAATAAATGAGTTGACCTAACACTTTAAATCTGTTTTTGGTTTTAATGGATTTAATTTTAATATCAATTTAATCACACAATTAATTATGAGAGTTTATTAATTCAAATTTGCTAATAAATAATTAAAAAAATTGTATCCATTTTTGTTGCATAAAATTGATATAATGGCGCTTAAAATTGTTCTGTCAAAGACATTATTATAGAACAAGAGCTTTAAGAATTCTTTAAAGCAATAGTGCTTTTATTATTACAGTGTGACCTCCGTGAAAGAAATCCAACACATTTATATGGACATCAGTTTTGTTGAGTACGGTTTAACTGTATTTGTGGATGATTTCACCACAGATTAATTAAATCGAAATAAAACGTTTTAAAAGAGATGTACATATCGGATTTCTTTTTCAAATAGAACATCACGGATTGTTTAAATTTAACCTAGTTTTAAAAAAAACTATTAGTAATTTCAATATGTGAAGTTAAATACAATTTAAAAAGAAATTTTATGAATCCTATATTGAAAAAGAAATAATATCCCATAATTATTTATATGGACGATGTGTATTTTAAAATAGAACACATTACAATACGTGGATGGGTCAATAAGTATGTAGCATTAGAGCCGTATGGCGCTGTTATTGCAAAAGGAAAATTTTGTCATTCTTCTAGACCCTTACTGTTAAAATTTTAGCCAAATCGGACTGGTGGTTTTGTTTTAATTGAGTCTGAAAGCGATCGTTTCGGCAGCATTTTGGTCCGATTCCAGATTTTGGAAAGGAAATCACTGATAAAAATCAATGATATCTTGAATGCTGCTCAAAAGGATTCTAGTCAATAAATAGCAAGCGTTAAATTTAACAGGTTCTACGCCTGGTTTTGTTGAATCATGTTCAAGTGCGCCGAAAATGGCAAAGTAAGAAATCAAAAAAGTGTTTCATATAGCTGGGATAGTAGGCATCTTAAAAAACTGCAAAGATTCTAATCTGAATGAATATATGGAATGAGATATATATCCGCGCAAAACGTGCCGCGATTTATCACTTTTGCAACAAATACACAGTGAGATTCAATTGTAGCTATGTTTGACGCAGTTTAATTACAATCCAAATGGGTTTTTTTAATCATTTTGGGATTGTTGATAAGCCATTTTGATAAATGATACTAAAGTGCTTGAAATAGCTGCCCGAATGAAAGATCAAATGAAGTTCTGCTTGGCGAAAGAGGCACCGGCGAGCGTTGGATGAAAAGATTTTGGGAACAAANCAGTTTAATTACAATCCAAATGGGTTTTTTTAATCATTTTGGGATTGTTGATAAGCCATTTTGATAAATGATACTAAAGTGCTTGAAATAGCTGCCCGAATGAAAGATCAAATGAAGTTCTGCTTGGCGAAAGAGGCACCGGCGAGCGTTGGATGAAAAGATTTTGGGAACAAAAAAAAAAGCCCTAGGGGCGCCAATAAAACTATACTAAAGTGCTTGAACAGTCGAATAGTGGACTGCTATGGGTCAATCTGTTCTTAAGCATTTAATGTTCCGTGAAAAATAAGGTCTCTTCCAATACATTACAAAGTCAAGGCCAAAAAGGTGTATTTCGTGAAGTTAGCAAGCTTATATGACAACTAATGTTCCAAAAAATCTCATGAAAAGGATATGGTTCCAACAGTTATCCAGGAGGGTATTTGTCCGAAGTATTATAAAATACATAACCCTAACTCATGTATTTTAAGACTTAATTAACATATGAGTATAATTGGTCAAAGATTGAAATTTCCTTTTATCAATATTTCCAAAGTCAATTTTGAGTTATTGTCCATTATTGGTTTCGATATCAGAACAATATATTATATATTTGGTCAGTAGTTACCACCCTTTTGTTCAATTCAGGATCCCATTGACGATAATAATGACTTTTTGAACTCTTGTGTCTCTTATAATCAAAATCACAAATATCTTAAGCAACTTCTCTTATGATAAATCGACGACCCTCAAAAAAGGTTTTCATCGCATCGATTCAATTCCCTCCAAATTTGTTTTCCACGAAGGCTGCTACATTTGTTTGTGGCCTGGGCAACACTTCGTGTTGGCAGATCCAATCTAACACTTCCATTGGAAAGTTTAACATTTTGTAGCATAATCGTACTCAGAACGTTTTGACGTACGACCATTATTTGTGTCGTTTACAGTGACTAGAAAAAAGTAATGTGGCAAAAAAATGGAATTAGAGGCATCTTTGGGTATTTCTTCCACCACCGTACATTCGATATTGCATGATGATGTTGAAAAAATACGATCGCTTCAAAGGGCGTTTATAAGATATCTCAGATGACGAATCATGGATCTAATGGAAATTGTTCGTGAAAAATGCACTTCGAAGCAAATGATCGCTTGTTCCTTCCGCAAAACTGGTCATATGGCGACTGTTTCACTTGTGTACTTTAGGGCGGTCAATTCTGAGTAGTACACCTAAATCTGCTTGCCTGAAGTCTTCGGAGAAATTCGAAAAACGACGAAACGTTTTTCACCCTGATAATACGACCAGCGCCTTTGTGACAGGTCAAAACGTCGAATCGATGGGTCATCTACCGTACAGCCCTCACTTAGCACCCAAATACATTTTTTTATTCTAAAAATGCGTGGACAACAATTTCCATCGCCAGAAGATGCTGTTGAAGCCTTCAAAAACCATACTTTGGATCAATCGGAGTGGAAAAAGTGCTTTGAAAATTGGTTTAAGCGCATGCAAAAGTGTATAAATCATGCTGGAAAATACTTTGAGAGACAAACAAAAAAAACATTTTTGGTAATTAATATACGAATTTTCATTAATATATGTAGCAACCTTTATATAATAGAATACACATAATTTGTCTGGTACTATAAGTATTAAAAACAATCTAATTATGTTATGTACTTGGAACAGTGAACATACTTGTATGTTACCAACATTTAAATTTTAAATCTAATATACGAAGAAAGCGAAATTTGAAAGTCATTTATTTAGCATACCAATTTCTTTCTCTATTTTTTGCTAAAAAGATTGTTCATTAATTCAAAAACAGAAGAATTTTACCTATTTCAATATCCATTAAGTACGTCTAGTCAATTTTACGAACCATAAAATGCTGTAGTATAATTTCCATCTCATCCACTTTCGGAGTGCAATAAATATCATACAACTCTCTAAAACCAAGGAGGGTGCATAAATCCTCCTGTTGCATCAATCTCCATCTCCTCTAAATGTAAATCACCGAACTGACGAGAATGTTAACATGTCTAATTGCAGCTCTTCAGAAACTCGTCGTGTCCGAGCTACAACGAGACGTTCAGCTTCTGGCTGGACCGGAAGCACGTGAAGCACTCACTGTGGTTCCACCTGTACCACAGCGGGACGGTGCACACGCTGATCGGGGAGGCAGAGTACCAAATCAGCGACGTGAAGCGGCCCATCACCACCTGGCTCGCCCTCTCCGACTCCCGCCACACCTCGGGCAACGCGGCCAGTAGCTGGGGCGAACTCATGTTCTCACTCAGCTACCTACCCACCGCAGAACGGTAATTTCAAGTCACATTTTCTGTTATTCCTTGCAAAATATACACTGTGGTTAAGACTGATAGGCACACTTATTCATTTACTTAATTATTATTCTTCTATTGGTTATTTTGTTAAGTAATGGATGAACATGAAATTTTTAATGATTATAAACTTTTTTAATCCAATGCGTACAATAAAAAAATACAGTTCATACTTGAGGAACACACTATTATGAAACCACAAAATAAATTGCAAATTGAAATTTATTGATACCAAACATCAATTCGTAACCTATCACCATTTTTTAAACTATGGAATAGAAATAAAACCCAAAACAATCATTCTTATTTTCTTAATTCTGAGGCAACTTTCTCTATTTTTATAAAACACTCTTTTTGATGTCACGGACCTGGCTATAATTGCTATGTCATCCGCAAAGGCACAAAATTGAACAGACTTGGTCAATATTGTGCCTTCCGGTTCTACACTTTTGAAGACTTCTTGAATGATGATGTTAAAAATAAGCGTTGAGAGCGCATCTATCTGATACCGGTTTTTATCTCTAATTCGTCAGAGTATAATACGGTTTATGTTGTCAAATGTTTGTTTGAAGTCAATAAACAGGCAGTGGAGGTCTGTTTACCAGGTGTTCATTATATTTTTCCGAAATTATTTTAAGATTAAATATTTGGTCCGTTGTGGACCTACTCTTTCTGAATATCACTGATAGTCTCCTAAACTAGATTCAGGCTGCAGCCTGTTAAAGAGTACGTTTGTAAAAAAAATGTATCTGACATTGAGGAGAGTTATGCTCCTGTAATTATAACAATCTCGTTTATCTCATTTTTTATGTATCAGAAAGATAATTCCCGGTAGGGTTTTGTTTTTCCAAATGTCGATTATCACTTGAAGAATTTCTTTTTCCAGCGTATCTCCACCATTTTTGAAAAGCTCAGCCGTAAGGTCGTCATACATAAAATACTTTGCAAAAGATGTTATTTTAAAATTTGTTACTCATTTTCCATATATATTGGGTTACAAACAACAGATTATCACACACCTTAATTAAAGGACATAAAATATGAAAGAAATAAACGAATGCAGGTGCGTCTAATCGTGTGATCCACAGTGTATACTGTTCAACACATTAGACATAATTATCTTTAATGGAAATTTTAATAGATGAACAGATGACAGGAACATTTCCTTTAGTATTTATTTGAATTTTAATATCCCCGTCATGTTTTAGTCTAATTATGTCAGGTAGAATTATTAAATAGGATGTAGAAAAGGTCATAAATATTATTTTATTGTTTTCATAAGGTCAATAAAATGAGAATTGAAAAAATATTTTTATTCTCAAAATTGAATGGAGGATATATGATGTATTCTCCTCTTTTCGATATCATAAATTAACCACAAAAATTTGCTAGTTTGTTCTTAATTAATTGATATCTTCCAATAGTTTATATTGTTTTGAATTTATCTTTAATAACTATATTTAAAAAATTCTTTTACGAAATATAGAATAAACATCGTTAAAAATATGTTAAGTTCAAGAGCTCATCTATAAAAAAAATGTCCAAATTACAGTTTTAAATAATTTGAATATTTATGATAAGCTAAGCATTACTTCCAATTAATCACGGGTATTACTAATCACAAAATCGCTAAAAAATTGTAAATTTTTTATTGTTGTTTATTTCTCTCAAGGAAATGCTTATTATCACGAACACATTTTAGTATGAGATAAATTTTGAATAAATATTTCGTTAATTTTATTTGCAAACCCATTAACTTAAACTCGAACTCTGTTTAAATATAATATTATATAGATATATCCTCAAATTCACAATTAAACATTTGACAAATCTAAAATAAACAATTCCAAAATTCAGTTAAAGCAAATAATTTCAACTTAAAATTGCAATAATTCTGTATTACATTCCAATTGTAATCAAACACAAATTTGTTATTTAAATGGCTAAAATAAGCTTGATTGTCCTTAAGTCAATTTGTAAAGTTCTCTCCCTTTGCTCTTGATAACAAATTTCATTTATTATTATTTACCTTTTACATAAAAATCAACAATACCAATTTCCTTTGGCTAGCTTTCTTTTGGCGCTTAATTTAATGCAAATAATTTCCTCTTCCTTTCGTCCTTGCTTTCGTTCTTTCTTTTAGGCTGACGGTGGTCGTGGTGAAAGCCCGGAATCTAAAGCTGACGACGTCTGGTGACGGAAGTGACGTTCGCTGTGAGTCGGAGGACGTGGACAGGGGGGCTGAGGAGGCGGTTTCTGTGTCCAGGAGGGCGTCGGCGGAGAGTGTGGAGCTGGAAAATGTGTTTGTGAAAGTGTACTTATTGAAGGACGGGAAGAAAGTGACCAAGAAGAGGACCAGTTTGAAGCGGAAGGAGCCTTCTCCGATTTACAATGAGTCGATGATTTTCAGCGTTCCTCCCTACATGCTCAGCATGATCCAGATCCGGCTTACGGTCTCCAGTTCGAGGGATTCCAGTTTGGAGAACCTCAAACCGTCGTTAATCACCCCCATTGGCCACGTGATTGTCGGAAATGGGACAAATGGCAAGGGACTGCGTCACTGGAACCAGATGATGACCTCGCTTAGGAAACCTGTTGCCATGTGGCACCCCCTCCTCAGGCGGTGCCTCGACAGATCACAAAAGCCAGCCAAACTTCAGACAGACGTCTAAAGCGATTGAAAAATTAATTTCACACCACGACAATCCCAAAAGGACAGACATCCTATCCAAATAAAAAGGTTATATTAATATATATAGATATTATTCCCTTTGAGAGCTGTGTACAACAAGAAATTCAGTATTATTTTTAGCCCTACCAATCACATTCCTCATTGATATTAAGAAGCTTATACAGTGAGCGACAACTGGTTATGGACACCTTATGGATAATTTTTCAATAACTTATTATATTAATTCAATTTTTGGAATCAATATTTATTTGTGTATAAATTTTTTATTTATTTAAAGAGTGTTTATTAGACATTTTGAATTATATTTCAAATAATGGAACTTTACTTCATTGGAAATGATTTGAAAGTGACCTAAACTTATGTTTTGTTCGAACCGGTTATTGGGCTCCTAATATTTATCAGTTACAATTTAAAAGAAGATACATGAATTTTAGGGAACAATAAGGAAAAATTATAAAATGTCTAATAATTAATTTTAATTACTTTATAAATCCATTAACTGTATGTGGGAATTTGATTTAAATTATATAATACCACAATGATTTATCTAGTAGTGGAGATGTCTGGTGGAATAAAATTATCCATTTTTAAATACTTTAAATTTGGATAAACGAAGATTTATTGCTGTGAACAATTACGTTTATTAAATTCCAACTTTTTTTTACAAAACCATTTATCAATAATTTGTTTGTTGATAATTCTATTACAACTCAAATCCGCTCAGCTTTGTATAAATTGTCCGGGTTTTACGTGACGTCATCAACCAGAAAAAAAAAATACGTGTATCAATTTGGTTGGTGTTTATTTATTTTTAAAATGAGGACTAGACAGATGTATATTATTGTCTAGATTTTATCTTGTACCGAATTTAACACTATTTTTTCTTAATTTCATTAATTTTGACTGAATTGGGTCAGAAAGTTTTTGCGATTTTTCGCATTTCGGTACAAAATAAGTGATATTCAACTTATTAGATCCAAAAATTATTGTCTGAAATAGTTATTACACGTATTTTATCACTTTAAAAGTCTTTTGTTGCAATATTATCGACAATGTTCTTGCATACAAAATTAAAACAATGAATGGTATTCGGCTGATGACGTTTCACTACTAATACCACCACAGATCCATACAACATTATTGTTAATCCTGTAATGCCCAGATTTTTTAATGAATCGAGAAAATTACTGTAGATAAAGATAATTTTCAGAAACACGAATCCGAAGAAAAAAATTAAAAAATGCAATAATTGTAGGTTTTACACCTCCTCAAAGTTAGCGTGCCAACCAGACGTCTTCACCAAAAAATTTACACTCAACATAATTGAATTAGTTTTATTGCTAAATGTTTTATTCTAAAATAAAAGTAAACATAATATATTTAACACCTGGTAAACTAGATATAAATTAATAAAAAAAACATCCATAATTCGTATACATTATTAACGCAATTGGGAATGCCTAAAGGCATGTTAATTTTGAGAAGCTCTAAAATTTTCAAAAATTATTTTTATTTTTTAATAATTTTTTAAAAAAGTGATTTTTAAGAAATAATTATTTTTCGATTTTTTCCCCAAATTCACCATTTGAATGGATATAAATCAAACAGTTTTCAAGATATTTTAAAAAATCTAAGTGTATATAACTATCTGTTAGTTATACACACTTTGATTTTTTACCATATTTCACTAAAATGTTTTAAAAATGCTTTAGTCTACTATATATTATCACTCAAAGTTAGCGTGCCTAAAGGCCCGCGTGGGCATTTAAGGGTTTTAGCATTGTAACAACTATCATTTTTCTAATACCTATACAGTTTCTGCAGTTACGTGCAAAACGATGTTTCTAGTTTTTTAATAAGTTTTTAAAATTAGATTTTTAAATAAAGTTTACATTTAAATAAATGTTTTTGAAAACTTTCTTAATTATTATTGTTATAAATACTACTTATTTCTACAGAAATTATTAAAAAATAAATTCTTGTCTTATTTATATGATTTATCAAAGAAGATAAGCTCAAAAGATGGTCCCTAACCAGTTGTCGCTCACTGTAACATGTATTAATTTAATATTTTACTCAAGATATTATTTTGTTATTGCCATTATTCTCTGTGTGGAAGAGAAAGAAGCTTAATTTCAGTAAATATTCCCTGCAAGTTGTTTACCTCTTCCAATGACCGGTTTTTGCGCATCACTTTGATTGTGAGAGAGAGAGGGGATTTCCTTGCAGTTTCAAACAGATTGAATTTTTATTATATTTGTTCGTAGAGAGCGCGCGTAGGTATTATTGAGTTTCGACGTCTCCCTTCCTTCGTCCTTGTGTCTTTAAATAATTTGCCATGGTTTTTAAAATCGGGACAAATGAAACGAAAGAATGAATTTAACCAGCTTTAAATAACATCTCCCCGAAAAAATGGAATAAAAATGAAGGAAATTTATTTTTAATTGACTTGATCGTCCTTCTGGAACAATAAAATATAATTAAATGTCATCAAATGTATACATTATGTATTATACATTCACTTATTTTTTAATGATAAGTGGTAAATGTGTATCTGTTGTGAAGAGTAATCAAAAAAGATTAATATACAATATATTGTGTAATAAATAAATCAAGTGCACTAAAAAGGATAATGACAAATTGTATTTAGAGTTTAAACACACTTCTGGCAACCAAAACTAATCTTAAATATTGTTGTAGAGAGGATAATGCTCGACATTTCTATCCTTTTATAAACCAAAGTGGTTTCTCTGGACCAACTAAACTACTTTCACTATAATATCATTTTCAATATTTTAGCGTTTTTTGCTTCAAATACATTTCACCTATACTTCTCTTACCTGAATGCAGTCTCTTCCCCCAATCATGTTCTGCATTCTCACTCATGTGATAAGATGTTGGTTATATTTAGTAAAAGTATGGAAACACTTTGTAATTATACAAAATAACAGGATAACTAAACGTATAACTGATTTCAGTGTTACAAGAAAATCTTTTGTAAAGACATCAAGACGAAAAGTTTTGTGCGATTCTAAAGTTAAATGAAATTCTTTTACATTTTATTTTGCTAGTTTTTTCTTGTAGTGAAAAAAGGAATTTTTAATCTTTAAACAAATTTGGTTTAATTTGTAATTTCAAATGTATTAGATTGCAGATTGATGAGGATTGCAAAAGAAACTATATATCCTGATCGAGAGGAAAGATCTCACAACCGCGCAGCACATATAACTACGTGGGTCTGATAAGTTCTCGGGAGTTTCGCTCGGTGGCGGAGCTATTACAATTAAATTAATTAGTCGCTTAGACCATTTCCATTACTTTCCAAATTTCAGCCAGATCCGACCTGAGGCTTTTTTTAAATCTCGAGTACATTTTCGAAAAAAAATGAATAAAAAGAACGATATCGATGATTTTGGGAGGAAAATTCAATTAACAAAACCAATGGTAGCATAGATACTATTCACCATTTCATAGCATCTTTATGAAAATTTTCGATATCTTGAAGTTCTCCTGTATAT
>JXOV01000965.1:2520-24394 GCA_001014945.1 Clogmia albipunctata | reverse complement strand
GGCTATAACCTCAATTCACACTGTATAACAATTTTAGGTAATGTAAAGAAATCAATATTTACTTTCGGATATCAGCGCCATTCGGTTCGAAGGCCGATTTATTATGAGACAGCCCTTGTGTAATATATCAATACCAAACTTCTCAAGTGAAAACTTACTATAATTTTCTACGACGTAGGAAAGCCTTTCAGATCAAAACAAAAGTTATTTATATCAAATGGGATCAAAATATGAATATTCGGTTATATTTAGCACATGAGCAATTTGTACGTATTCTGTATTATTATCAGGTGATCTTTATTTAACATTATCAATAATATGTTTATCATTGAATGATTTTGCGTTGTGGATTATATAAGTATTCTCGTTCAAATCGATGTCTTATTTATAGTCTGGTGTATTTGTTATAAATTCAAATTTGTGTTTTACATTTGCTTCCTAAAAATAGTTTTTTTTTATTTCATGTTCAATAGTGGGTTAACTTTTAAAAAGTGAAATAATTCTAAAGCATTGAGCCCAAGGTGAGCCATGTCAATTTTTCGTACTCGAACTAATAAAAAGTAATATAAAATGAAAATTATTTTAAATAGAAATTTAAAATGTGACGTATCAACAGCAAATATAAATATATATAAAACGGTTTTTGCTAGTCGTAACGTTGAAATTACAGTATTTGCAACACCCTGCTTACTAGTTTGTCGTATCTTAGAAAGCAGTTTTATTATCTTCGGTGAGTTCTCTTTCAAATTCTGTATTGCTCTCGTAACGTACCCAAACCGTTTTTTGCAATCCCTTTCAAAATATGTACATTTAAAACAAATTAGTGAAAAACTGCCCTTTTATTTATTTTTTTTACTTTTAATTAAAATTGACTTTATTCGCGTTTTAGTGAACATGACGGAATTCGAATTGAAAAAATTATACGTGTTTTGGTACATAATTGAAATAGTTAAAATTTTCTTTGGTTGTTATTCAAATTGTTCATTAACTGCATGATTTTATTCAGTCAGTATTGCAAAACTTTTTTTATGCATTTTTGTAGCTTAAAATTGATATTACGAAAATCAAATTTGCCTGTCAAAGTTGTTTTTATAGCACAAGTTCTTTAAAGGATTCTTTAATGCGCTAGTGCTTTTTAGTAATATTATTTAAGTNAACTGCATGATTTTATTCAGTCAGTATTGCAAAACTTTTTTTATGCATTTTTGTAGCTTAAAATTGATATTACGAAAATCAAATTTGCCTGTCAAAGTTGTTTTTATAGCACAAGTTCTTTAAAGGATTCTTTAATGCGCTAGTGCTTTTTAGTAATATTATTTAAGTGAGACCTCCGTAAACGAAGTTCATCAGTTTATATGAAAAGTTACTTTGATACTAAAGGTGTAATTGTTAAATATTGATGAAGTTGATAAACATTAACGAATAATGACGTGCATTATCCGACACCAGAGCTCTGCAACTTGTATGAAACCCATCAGCTCGAGTTGTTTGCTATTTTTTAAAGCAAAGCTAAGCAAAAATATCCAGACGTAATCAAAATCTTTACAGCCTAAGTAATAAAATCCCAAACACAACCATCTACGAGAAAGTGCTCGAAAAGAATTGAGCAATCAGCAAAGCAAACTGAAATTGTCCATGACCACCAGACTCCGATCATCGATAATAAAACCATATTTTTTTCGACAATTACCTTAATATAAAAAAAGCAGCACACATAGCAGATTATTTCTTTTTTTCAAATTTGACTCAGTTTATGTTTATTAATTTAGGTAAAACTACCGTGCAATTAATTAAATATTTTTCAATAAATTACTTGCATAGTTTTTATTAATATTTTAAATTTCATCTTAATATTTTAATTAAAATAAATACGTATATGAGAGAAATGATAAGAGGAATTTTGTTTGTAATTGCTGCTTTAATGAAAAAATTGTTTTGAAATTAAATTGACTTATTGAGAATTTGACATTATATGAATCTAGAGAGTGTCGGATCGACACTTCTTTAAGGTAAATAAAGGAAAAACAAAATAAATTTCATTAAAACACATTTGTTAAGATTTTATGAAATAGAGCTTAATATATTCACCTAGTTTAAATGAAATATATTTAATAATTGCGATCTAAAATATCGGAAACCCCTAATTATATGCAAATATTATTAATAAAATACTCTGCATTTCTTGCATTTTCCATTTTGTAGTATAATTAGTAAATATGTGATTAAATTTCAAAGTTTCTTTAGAATAATTCAAATAATAAAGACACTATTAAATTTTATCTCTATAAATATCAATGTTGAACTAGCATACCCTTGGTAATGAAATAATCAAAGGAGATTGCATAATTAAAAGTTCCATAATTTGGCTGGCAAAAGCCACTCTTTCAGTAAACATATCCAAAAGACGTCTCAGTTTTCGGAATGCAGAGATGATAATTAAGGCGCTTAATAAAATAAAACCATGACGATGATTAAACAAATTCAGCCACCCTCTCCAGTTGGTCCTGGTCAGCAGTCTGGCTTGAAGTTGTGGTGCTGCACAAGTCTAGATGATGCGCTTCTTCAAGAAACCACAAAAGAGAATCTCTTCTGAAAATATTTCTCGTTCAGAATTTAAATTTCAGAGGAAAAATATATTATATATAAAACCTCAAGACCGAGATAAGTAGCCTTCATTCCCAAGATGTTGGCGGGTAAAATTTTTTGGTGAATTAATTTAAACTTCAATTTATTGGTACTAAATCCGGGCAGGATGTTTTGCTTTAATAAAGCCTCGCCGGATGAGAAAATCAATATTTACGGATTTTAATATCTTTGAAGAGGAGATGGAGAGGATGGAGGCGAGTCTTATCACTGTTTGCGAAATGTTTACGATACAGATAAAGTTTATCTTGGCCGTGGGTTTTTGCACAGAGAAAAGTATATAGAATCTTTAAAAGAAGAAAAATGGATAAAGAAATTTCCTGAGTAAATACCATTTCTCGAAATATTTATAAATTTCCTGGGAAAAAATTATTCTTCGGGGTTTGCTGCCCGATGTGGGTCATCTGAAAAGCCAACCCGGAATTAATTCGAAATAAATGGACAGAGAAATCGGAGGTGCAAAAAATGGGCGAATTGTGAATTAATAATGCTCATCTTTCTCATTTCGCAACTAATCTTTTTGCAATTTGTGCGAGTTTGTGCGTAAAGAGGCAAAATCTGCCATTCTTTTGTTATTCATACAGATCCCCCCTACTTTATGCGATTTGAATATTTCATTTGGCAAATATGTAAATGGCGAACCGAGGAAAGGAGAGCGGAATCTGAGGCTGCTTCTGCTTTCTGGGGATGATGATTGATTCCGCTTCATATGTCCTGTGGAATTCTATCCAATTTTCTTTCGGGTTTACTGCCGCAGCACAATAAAACGTGCCTCCAACCCATTCTGATAAAGGGCTGCTCTGGATTTGACAACGGCAATCAGAAGAAATAAGAGCATTTCTGAATAAAGGGTAGATTTGTCAAAATTTTGAAAGCCGAATTGATGACGATGTTGAGCATCCCCATTGGAGTGTGTTTTTCGGACTGGATGACATTGACCTTCGGGCTGAACACAGAGTCAAAAAGATCGATTCGGTTCATCAGTGCAGAAGACTCCTTTTTATTATTTATTTGCTCCCCTTCTTCTCCACTCCTTGAATAGGTGAATTACATTAGAGTACTTTTCTCTTCAAATTCAGTTAATCATTTAGCTACTCACTATAAGTCAAGGTTATTTTATGCTGATTATATTTTTTGTGGCCGTTTTGGTGCATTTGGTCAAAGCATTATCACTGAATTCAACTCAATAAGCCCAGGTTCGAGCCCTGATCAGACTGTAATTTTTTTTCTAATTTCATTACTAGTATTCACTAACAACAATCGAGGTTAATATTTATTTAAAACACATTAACCGAATATAATTTCCTCGGCCTCAACTGTCGACCAACTAGTATCGTCAACACTATTTGTTCGACTCAGACCGATTTAAAATCGGTCTTAGATTGAGTGCAAAGAATAGAAGAGCTAAACCGGGTCTTTCAATAATACTAGTAATTTGCTTTTGTTCATTGGATGGATCCAGATGAAAGTTATGAAAGTTGATGATCTTCTTCGTAGAATGCGTGTTCTGTTTCGATGGCGAAAACCTGTCAATAAATAGGCATACACACAAATAGGCAATACACACAACCATTTGTTTATGGTGCTAATCTGATCAAATAGTGATTCATAGATATCAATATCATGATTGTTAATAGTGAAAGTTTGGCAAATGAATAAATACGGCATTTTATAAAGTTTGATTGCGTAAAACCAATTGGTTAAAGACCGGTAATAGTGGGTGTGTGCTCGAAAAAAGGAGTATCTTTCACCTTTTATCAATACCGTAAAATGTTGTCATTTGAAATTATTCAATAAAAAAATATATTTTTTAAATGTAGGATAAGTTTGTTGATTGTACATTTTGTATATATTAAATAGCATAAATAATTCCTAATTTAACGCAATTTTTAGACGCATTTTTACGTATTTTTTTACAACAGGAAAGGGAATAGTCACACTGATATGTGTAGCAACTCCTAAACAATGAATTTTTCATTATAAATCTAAACTAGAAAAAGAGAAAGATCTTATAAAGATCGCCAACTTGATGGGATTAGAATTTAATTAATCTTTTTTTTTATTTAGCAAATTTCGGTAGTTATTACTTATCGTAAGAGTGAGTTATGATACTTTTAGTATAGCGCACAAATTACTAGACATTCAAATTCTGAAACCACTCTCGTCCAAACGTATGTAGGTCCACGATTCCATTTAAATCACCTTGGTCCCTCTTCTCCCTGCATTCGACCAAGATGTAACCCATTGGATGTCTGACTTCTCTATATTCACAGCTAGGATTGTCTTTTAAAGATGCATCATATAATTATATTTTGAATGTCCAATTCTCAGTCGATTCAAATTGGTCCAAGATTTTCGCGGTAGTTCAAACTTCATTTTCCTTTTTGGATCAAAGTAAAAAATTGGTCCTCCTAAGCAATTAGAGCATTAAATTGGTTTTCTAGAAGATCAGCAGCCAATATAAAAGGCGGTTTGTGGTACAAGTTGTTTTATATTAAAATAATTTAAGAGTAATCTAGAAGACAGTAAATCACTTTTCAAATATAAACCGTTACGTAATTTTAGAACAACGACTGCAAAATTTTTGATAATTTAAAAAAAAACAGGCATTTTCCAATGAGACACAAGTTGAAAAATATAACAACGAAGACTGCACAATAGGTTCGCAAATGATTTGTGTTCCTTTTTGAACAACCCTGAGAAAAGTTAAGGGGTCGCCTTTAGCCGAACCGAAATCCAAACCAAGTTAATTTAACCCCCACCCTTCCCCCAAAAAATGGGTGCCACATTTCTACAATTCTGTGGAGAAGACTGAGGGGAATCATCCTCGGCTCAGTTAATATAATTTAAGCATTTTCGCCGGAAATTCGGCAATAAATATTAATTTTATCTGCGTCCCAGCGTTAAACAACCCCTTTCGTAATTTCTCGGCCCGTTCCGGTCGCCCATAATAATCAGGACCCGTCTTCCGGATATCAGCTCATTGTAAATTTTTTAATTAAATTTTAAAAGTCTCAACCAAAATAAGGCATCGTTAAGCCAAACCAACTTTGGCTTTTAGAAATTGCCTTTATTCGTAAAATAAGTAAATTATTTTTTTTTATTGTAAAAATGGTTTTATTAATAATTAAATTTAAAGGTTAATAACAATAAATATAATAAGCTTTTGACATAATTTGGTCCTGTTATAAACGTAATTCGATATCGCCTCAGGTAACAGGGTTCAATGAAAGGTCCTCAGTCCTCACATGTCTTTGAACTTTTCGGTTCTTTCGCAAATAAGAATGTCATACGATATTTTACCCAATTAAGGTCATATGTTTATCGTAACTCAATAACTTTCTATCAATTGAAGGAAAACGTTTTACAATAAAATACCAATTAAAATGTCAAGTAAATTAAATTATTAAGTATCTGATGTTGTAATTTAAAATGTATTGAATTTCTACATTTCACTAAAAAATTGAACCATTATTCAATTTTTTTTTATATTATCAAGGACATTTTACCCTCAATTACTAATAAAATATTCAATCTGAAATATTCAACCTTGAAAATCAGTTTACACTTAATTCCAGTAATTTTTATAAAATGTTTTTCCCCTGTCAATCTTTATTACCCAATAAGTCAACGTAATCCACTTTGAATTTTTTGTTGTAATGGAAAACTTTTTCGTTTAATACGTTATCCTCAGTTAGAAGTGGGTAAAGATAAATATTTTATTAAAATCTTTAAGCAACATGATTAGTGTATTCTACACGAAACATGTTTATTTTTCTTTATTTCATGCAATTACTTCAAAATAAAGATAATTGTCATCATTGTTTTCTTTCTTTCAAACATATATCGTACCCGACATACAGAAATCGAGAAAATACATATAGGAGAAATATGTACAAAATGGCGAAGGAGGTATATTTCGATTTTGGCGGTTTTTTAGTTGGCAACTCATTGGACTATCAAGGCCCTTAGTAGTTATTCCAGCGCAACGAGTTCTTAATTACATTCTCTTTAATTGAGCACATTGTAACTTCCTCATTAAATTATATATTATCTTGTTTATTTTATTCCTTAAGGAATAATTTGTGCCTTAAAATAAGATTTTTAAAAATTTTTAATTATTATTCCAAAAAAGCTTAAAATATGACATACGATATGAACGGACATATTGCATAACTGTCGTTTTGTCCATAAGTTGTATTTGTGGGAGGTTTGTGCTGCTAGATGGGGGAGCCCTGTTACTCGTCAGGATTTCATGGAACTCCACAAAGCTTTTTCTCACTAATACTCAATGCGTTGAGATTCTACATCTCACCTGTCTCTTTTCCGTTTCTTTAAAACAAGTTAATTGACGCGCGCCAGCTAGAAGGCCTGCATGTAAAATTCATACAAAAAAGAACAGTTTGCTTTGTTTGAAACTCGGTTTCAAACTGTGTTTTAAACTAACTGCTTTAAATGTATTGTGTCTGGAAATTACCAAATTGAGACGTTCGCCATCTTGCATTTGTATTGGTTTTCTGTACAAATATAATTTTAATATTATTATTTCTTTACGTTGTCTTTCTACAGGGTTAAGGCCTAATATCTTTTGATTTGAAGTTAGATAATAATGGGCGATATAAAATATCTCGTAAATGAGAAAGCTATGTAGGAAGAAATATATGCCAGAGAATAAATGAAAATACGTGTTTTTTATCACTGGTTCGAACAAGAAGTGATATTCTTGCTTTTATTATTATATGTGTCATATTTTATAATTATTGAAATATAGTAACAATATTGTAGGAGCAGAGACAGAAATAAGGAAATTGGAAAAAGATGGGCAAGAAAGGCTGTTCCAACAACTAATTTCTTTCAAATACATGTTCATTTGTTATAACCGTACATATTTTGTCCATAGATAAGACAAAATAGTTTCTGGACATTTTGGCTTATCTATGCACTTATAAAAGCACTCGACCCATCGTCAGTCCTGGTTGCAAAACAATGTCGCAGCAGAAATTCCACTTTCTCGTTATAATAAAGAGAACTGTTGACGTATAAACACTAAACGATCTTTTTTCAAGATCTAGACCCGGGGAAGGTTAGTAAATTTTTGCCATTGAGATCACGCTTCTTGTACTTGCGTTCATAGACGAAAAGTGTGCTTATTTTTCAAAATTATGCCAATAATTACATCGAAATTACCGGTATATCATTTTGTTCACCATTTTACAAAACGGATTATTGCCGATTTCATTTTTAAGCTGTTATTTTTTTTCTGATCATTTTCTGCAACACTCAAATAGATACCCAAACGTGATAACTGGCGCTGTTGTCTTCTACCCAAAAAGAATGTTGTTTCCACCGGGTTCTTATGGGGAATTTGCCAAAATTGCATTTTCATTCTACAACAAGCTAGGGTTAAATTGTAATGAAATGGACTCTACCTTGCCATTAATATACCAAAATCAACTATCCGCGAGCGTTTACCTAACATGAAAAATCACATATCAAGAAAGAATTAAAAGAAATATATATGTAAGCAAAAATAGATTTTAAGAAAGACATTAACAAATATTATAAACCAATACATTTAGTTATAAGCAATACTATAATTTGTAAAAGAAATATTGAATAAATAAAAAAATTAATAAATATCACTTTTGACTTTCTTGATTGAACCTCTATTCAAAAATCATTAAAGTTTCAGATCGATATGATCGAGAAAATCGCTTACAAAATATGTAGCGTATATAGTGAAATTTCTTTACCGTAAGTACATACTTCCAAAAGATCTATTTTTTTATTTTGCACGAGTAGTTGTTTTTTCGCTTCATCAGTTATATGATAGGTATATCAGACCGGGCCTCCTCCAGAAACTGTCTTTAATAGACCCGGTTTAAAGCAGAAGCTTTCCATTTATTGACTCCTAGCTCAGTCGCGTCCTGGTCCGCGCGGTTTCCTTATTTTACCCGGTCTTTTTATTTTAATTTTCTTACATATTCCATTGTTTGACCATAAAACAATATTTCCCAATTTTGATATAAAAAGTACTTGTTTTCATTAATTTATGCTTCAATAAAAAGTGAAACTTTTCTAAATGAAACATAATAATCATCACGGCTAGAAAAACTGAATGAATACATGGATGAAAAATGTACTATAGAAATGAAAAGATACAACTCCATTCCATTCACAAATACATCCTATCTTTCGANTTCTTCTTATTCTAGTCTGAAGAATGAAACATCAACATGTTTCATTAAATGTTATGTTTATACCATTTAAAACTACAAAAAGCCCCCAGAGTATCCAAGTAATGTTTTCGATATAAATATTTAATTAGTTTTTGTACTATTTTACAAATGAAAATTGGGAAAAATTGCCTTCGTTTCTCGTAGGAAGCTATTCGCGTCGTCGATATCGTCTCCTAGCGGAAACAGCCTTCATTCTTGAAAACCGAAACTTAAACCGTCTTAAAAAGAACACGTTATCCAAACATCAATTCCATGGTAAGATAAAATGTATTTGAGATACAAGTTGTAAAATCAACTGTATTCAGTGAACAATTATGAAAAACTGAGCCGAATGTGAGAATGTTTTCGTTTTCGAATTAATAACGGCATTAACTTCTGAATAGAATATATCTTTGATTTCCAATTTCCTTTAAAGCAGACAATGACGCAAATGATTTTTCAAATATCTGTCTTGGATCAGCAATTGGATCACTTTTGTTTCTAGGACTGACGTGATCTTGTTTAGACATTATTAATCAATCAATCAATAGAGAAAAAAGTAGATCAAATTTGCATTAAAACGTCTTTGACAGAAGAGATAGTATTGCGCAAATATCAATTTAAGATAACTATAATGTATAAAAGTCATGCCATAAATGTCGTAAACTCATTCTGTAGTATTGCAGTTTTTGTTGTATCTATGTCTTTTCCAGACTTTGCTTATGTTTGATGTGGTCGCTGGCATTGCTCTCCATGTCAAACACAGGTCCCTCTCTAGAATCGTTATCTTCTTAGACGTAATCGCATATACGTATTTCATAAATGCGTTTTCAATTTTATTTGCCTTTTGATTAATATTCAATACTCAATTGATTTATTTTCAAATCAACTGAAATTCTTAAAATACCAAAATAAATTCTTTTAAAATATTATAATTTTTCATTCTCTTATTTCCAGATATGGTCAATGATGGGAAGTGAGTCGATCACTAATAGAATTTTTTTAAAGAATCTACTTCCATATCCATAATTGAAAGATATGCACGTATCTAATTAGTTAATTCAACAAAAATTCTATATAACAATTAAAAGCTACTGGATTAACTATTATGTTATTGCACAATAATTGACAATCATTCTTGTTGCCTATCGTCTCGCTCACACGATTATTTTTGGATAAATTATTTAAATTACTATCGATGTATTGAAATAGTGAACGAATTGTTGGTGCACTTAAGATCATACAAAGTCTTTCTCACGTTCCCCTATTGGATAAACACCCTTAATTATTCAACAGATTGGTAATCCAAATTTAGGAAAGACCCACAATAAATACATAAAAAATGCCAATAGTTTTGGTTGTATTTAGTTGTTTTCTAGATTATAATAATAGTTATTTAAACAACAAGATCGATAAGATAGGGCATAATTAAATATAAGTGTTGGTTTAAGCCACGAGCGTAGCGAGTGCCTTGAAGAAGGCCCGAGTGTTTAATAATGCTTATCGACCATGTTTTATACAAAATTTTATGCATTATTAAATAAGTTAACATAAAAATTAAAAAAAAACATTCGTTGTCCTAAAAATCAAATTTAATTTTGTTGTCTCGCTAACATTGTTTTCGTTTTCTTTTCTAATTCTAAGAGAAAATGCAGAAAGCAATACCTTGCTTCTCTTTCTTTCACATAGGAAATATTATCCGTTAATGGATTGTTTTAAATTTAAAAGGTTTGTAAACAGTTCATTTAAAATTAATTTGTATTAATTTTAATTTAAACCATCCGGTAAAACTGTCAAAAACACACACATACATCCGCAAATTCAGTTAAACCCTACATAACAAAACTGACGTACATATAAATTTGATCGATTTCGTTCACGGAGGTAACACATTAATAATAAAGAAAAAGCATATGTGCTTTAATTAGTTCTTTAAAGCACTTTTGCGATAATAATGACTTTGATAAAACAAATTTGAGTGTCATAATATCAATTTTAAGCTACAAAAATGCATGAAAGATTAAAAGAATTCGCTTGTGGTGTGTATTCTGTCTCGTTTGCCAAACACCTTCAACTTTAACTATAATATACTAGTGATAAAATTCGTGAATACTTCGTTAAGACTTGCAAGAAATAATTTTTGGTGCAATTCCGTATCGAAAAGTAGACTTTTCTTAACGCAAATTGGTTCTATAAGGGTTAACATTTCTGCAGATATAGCTAAATATTTTAAAATTTACATGCAAATTGTCACCAATAGAATGAAATTACATATTGTTGTCAAAACCATTTCATGTTGAGTATTCCCATCTCACTCTAATAACACTATGTCTAACTTGTAAGCATTGTGTTTTACTTGTTCCAGAATTTGATAAAAACCGTTTTATTATTACAGCACTCACCTCTATTTCACGACTCGTATCGAAATTTACTAAAATATGTCAAATTAATTTTTTATTTTCCCACTACATTCCAGTACTGAACTTGGGGTAATCTCAACTAACGGGTATTAGACTTTTCTGACTATTTGTTTTTCAGTGAATAAAACGTCATTTAAAAAGCACGTAGACTGCTTGTTACGGATTCAGTCAATCCGTCAATTTTATTTTTTTTCGTCATTAATTATAATTCGCTATGAATATTATTTCGCAATGTTATTGATATACACAAATGGAAACTTTTTCGCGTTAGAAACACATACGGCCAGGACTCGATCCCACGTCTTTTTTTATATATGAATAATAATAATAAGAAATTAAAAATGCTATAACTTGGCAAACGAGTTAAAGCTATATACGCAGCTACGATTTCTTTATATCACTGGAACCAGATGTCGCAAGAACTTCAGATTTACACCCAATATTACTCTTAACAAATCACAAATGTAACAAAATTGCAAATTCTTTGATGCGTTTCGCGAAATTACGAGAGAAAAAAACTATTTTATGGTTAGCGTCTTTAACGCACACCCTTATTTCCACTATGGGTAATTTTATAAATAATCTAATAATGGGTTTAGTTAGACATTTTGAAATATTTCAAGAATTCTGAAGAAAAATGGTCGCTATGTCATAGTAGGCAGTCATTAGCTCTCTTTTAAAGCCTGAAAACCCTTATTCGAATAATGGGAAAATTGTATACAAATTTCAGAATTTAGATAAAGTGACGACTATTATCGAAAGCGATCTTCTTTGTGCATCTCTTGAGAGTTATATTGGTATAATAAGTATAATAGGCATAAAAGCAAATAAGGTCACAATCTCGGACAATATTTTCTGATATCCTAGTTTTCTTAGCTAAAACAAGCCGAACCTAACAATCGGCTCGACGTATTTAAGCCAAGCAATCCTGTTTTAAAGATTATTAAATTTTCTACAAACTGTCCATATACATCGTTTTCAAATTAGACCGCTAGCTCAGAAACCCAAGAAAATAAATATTTTGTTCAATTTTGCCTTGATCCATATGATAAATTTGCTTAAATTTTGGATAAGATTCATAGTCCTTAGGATACTGAACCAGTCGTTCAATAATCTTTAACATAGGATTGTTTGTTCTTGCGACATCTAATTCCAGAGCTATTAAGGAATCGCAAGTGCGTCTATAGATTTAACTCGCACTGTATTTTTGTAGCTGTTTCATAGGACTTAAAGGACTTATCAAACCATTTGTCTTTTTTAACTGTTATTCTTTTTCTTAATCACCTTTAAAATTGCAATTACGTCGTTGTACTTCTGACCCATTGATATATGAAACTTTATTCATCAAATGGAATCGCTTCAGAAACATTTTTTTGTTAATTTTTCTCTCTTTAACTTTAAAATTCAGTCAAAGACAAAGATGTAAAAGTTGAGGATGTCTCTATTTGGTGACTTTCTTAATTTTTAATTAGGCAGAAGCAAACATTGGACTAATTTCGTTCTTGTGATGACGGAATAAAAATTTCGCTTTGTGACTGAGACACATTACCTTAATAAGAGACATGAAAAATGCTTCACTGGGCCATGATTTATATTGCCACCTTCTCAATTCATTTCTTTGCAGTTACCTTGCGATTTTTTGGAGAAAAAAAGAGAACTGAAGAACAGCGAACGCTACATCATCAGCACAATATTAACCGCCTTTATCCAGATCCTTATCCGACCTTGTGATTCTATTAGCGTAATTTCTTATTATTCAACATAACCGTAAATGAGAGATTAGAGACGAGAAAACTGTGTTCAGGCTGAGGACTGTGTATTATAGTGAACTAAGACGACGAGGACGACAACGATGGCGGAGACATGAATAATCACATCCCGCAGTTTATTACATCGTCGTCGTCGTCTTTGTCGCTAAAGACAAACGATTTTATCAGCCAAAAGAAAGCCCAACATTAAGAGGATTCTTTTATTTCAGGTAAAGACCGAGATGAAAATTGTGAAAATAGATTTAATTCAGTTAGTAGAAGGTCTTAATGAGCTATTTCCATTATAGTTACATTAAATATTAACAATGCAAATACAATCATGAGTATAAAATTACATCAAAGCATAAAATTTCGTATTGACTTTAATTGAAAATAATTATTATACTCGCGGGTATTCAAGTTCTCCTTAAGTTCGCTGGCTTCTGTACTCGTAAATGCATGCTCATATAAATATTAAATGAGACTTGTCTATAAAATATGTCTCACATTATTTTATAAAAATAAAACAGAATTTTTTGACTTTCTGAGTAAATCTTTGAAAATTCACCTTAATAGTTATTTATACAACAAGGTCGATAAGATAAGGCATTATTAAGCACAAGGGTCGTTTTAAGCCACGAGCGTAGCGAGTACCATTATCAAATTTTATGCGTTTTAAAATAAATTAACACAAAATTTTTCAATTTTTTGTAGAATTATAAGTTACTCTGATCCACACACTATACCTGCCTTTGTTGGGTAAAGCGGGAAAAGGATAGACCACTCTAAATTCAAAATAAGTTCAAATAAACCAGTGTAACGGTTTTGCAATTTTGTTAATCTTTAATTTCGTTGCGCCGAGAGAAACTTAATTGATAATCGCTTTGGATTTCTTCAGCACAAATTCTTATATTTGAATAATAGTTTTTAATGATGCTTAAGTATTCAAAACAAAATTTTGATTCGAAACAGAATTTTTAAATATCAAAATCCATAACTGTAATCTGAGAGTGTCGGGTAATGTTCGTCAATATTCGATAACGTTCGTCAAAATTTGTCAATGTTTAACAGTAAAACCTCCAGTACCAAAGTAACATTTCATATAAATTGATGAATTTCGTTTACGGAGGTCACAATTTAATAATAATAAAAACACTTGTGCTATAATAACGACTTTGACAGAGCAAATTTGAATGTCAAAATATTATTTTTAAGCAACAAAAATGCATAAGAATCTTTCTCTTCTTTGAAAATTAAAAAAAAACTTCCAGAATTTAAGAAAATGTTTATTCAAAAGATAATTGTTGGACCAGTGTGACTGAGTAACAATAAACAGCAAAACGATATACAATGTCACATTGATATTAAACAGAAAAAAATTATTATCTTCAGGCTTTGAAAGAAACTATTACAGAATTTGCTGTTTTAAATAAGGGTGATATTCATTTAAAGCTTCTCTTAAAGTAAAAAAAAATCATTAATATCAAGAGCCTAATAATTATTTAATTTTGAATAGGATTCCTGTTTTGTAGTTTAATGTTTAATAAATTTCTTTTGTACTCAAAATTATCCAAACAGTCTTTAAGTACAATAATAAAATCGGGGCTATTAGTCAAGACAATGTGACGGACACTATAAAGAGAATATAATCCTTGTGAATATTTAAAAGTAAATTTACAGGAATATATGACTCCATCTGTTATTTAAGGAGAACACTCTGCATGACCCAGATAAAGCTCCATTCAAAAGCATCATTCAAAAGACAAAGACGACATATGCTAAGCGCATTTAATGTGCTTCAATAAATTATTTAAGATTCCGTTCTGCGTCACCAATTTATGGTTTTTTTGGCTAAATTCAGGGCTCACAAATACTTCAAAAGAATTTTTTGGGGGGTTGAACTATAAAAAGGATACTTCATTACTATATGTTTCAGTAAAATCTGAAATTTTTAGAATGAAACATTCTTTTCTGTAATATGATGAATGTTATGGTTAAACATATATGCAATAATAATTAAAGTTATGAAATGATTTTAGTAATAGAAATGTCATTTTAATATTTTTATTCCATAGGTTTCGAAACAGAACATAATTGATCAGTCTTTATTTTTGACACTAACCTCACGGCTATATATCTTAATTAAAATACAATACATTTAAATTTTTTCTTCCTAAAACTATTCTATTTACAATTTTTTTTAAACTAACTTAACTTATATCAAATTACCTATTGTTATTTTAACTGTTCATATCTATTTCTTGTATAAATTTAAGTATTTTTTTGTAGTGTTTAAATTTGAATTCATTTATATTTTTAAATTTTGCTTTAAGTAGATATGCGTATTTTTTTTTATATCTACAAATTTTTTACATTTGAATATAATGTGTTCAATATTGGGTTTGCTATTACATAATTTGCAATAATATTTGAAATCCTGATCTTTTCTTATATGTCCAAACAGAACATAATCGTAATGGGTTAAGTCTTATGAATACGAACCTTGGCATGGGTCAGAAGTTCATAGCTTAATTCGACGAATTTGGACATGACAACCGAAGAGGTATCAACCGGCAAGATTAGGACGAAAGAGCTTTGCCAAAGTTATATTGTTTTATTCTGTAACTATAAACTAAATCGGTCCAAAATTTCGACATAGTAAAGGGCTATTCTCTTATGTCAAGATTCAAATTGATTGAAGCCCTCTCTTTTCCGGGCGATTGTTTTGTCTGATTCTGGTCTACAATTAGTAGAAATAAACAAATAATATGTCAATAATTACGGAGTAATTCATTTATATTGCAATTAACCACTATTAAACACTCGTACAATGATGTATTTGTTGTAAAATCGAAGAAAATGCGGCAATCTGTTGGAGGACAAGTTTCTCAACTCCAATATTATTCCAAGAGAAAACCTTTGCAATATTTTCATATAGCTTCTTTAACAACTATCTGAACCCCTTTCAATTTGCGATCTACTCCTACAAAGCACTCAACAGCATCCACGGGTTCTTTGATTTTGCTCAGTGAATACTCTCAGAAAATCAAGATTCAAATATCCGACCGAAAACATTTTTATTCTTTTTTCTAAAATGTGGCGCTTAAACCCGCGATTTAAGAAAAATTAGTGTGATTTTGAAATTTTTAGAGTTAATTTATCTAAGAAGGTTTTAAATGATCTTGTTCTTGTTTTGCAAATGCTTGGTCACCGAGATGATCTTCTGAGAACTTATCAGAATACCCTTTAAATTAATAGTTCTTTATACAACAAGGTCGAGAAGATAAAACATTAGTGCTAAACCCTCTCAAAATTTAGAAATTATGGAATTTTGCTGGAATTCTAATTATATTTGTACACGAAAACAATACCACAGTCAATAAATGATTTAAAATTAAAATTTTGGTAAAACCCAAATTTTCAGAATATTCACTATAAAATCTGANAAGATAAAACATTAGTGCTAAACCCTCTCAAAATTTAGAAATTATGGAATTTTGCTGGAATTCTAATTATATTTGTACACGAAAACAATACCACAGTCAATAAATGATTTAAAATTAAAATTTTGGTAAAACCCAAATTTTCAGAATATTCACTATAAAATCTGATGCTATAAAGAATTCTTTAAAGCACTTGTGTTATAAAAACTTTGACAGAACAGATTTTAGTCTCATAATTTCAATTTTATGTAACAAAAATGCATAAACAAACTTATTAAGACATTTTACTTCCTCAATCCAACCTAACATATAAATCCAAACATGAAATAATTTCATTTTTGATGATATTTTCTACAGATCTTATTTTTTATAAAATACAATCTTTTTGTAGCGATATTGAATAGGAGATAAATGTTATTTGTATCTATGAATTTCAAATACTCACGATTTAAATTTACTATATTTTAAATTTAGAAAATTCCATTACTCGTATTCATATATCTTTCTTGATTTACTATATCATTTACGATGCTATTAAGTGAGAAGTATAGCCTTTATTTGTCAACATTTAAATGTTCCGAGTTAAAAATATCATTTACGGCAAAATAAAATTATTCTGTTATTAAATTGAAAGGAATACACTTTTCTTAGGAATTATTGAAATTCAAATTTAAGATTTCAAAACAAAATTCCTATTATATTGTTTTTATGAGATCCTAAATGTCTGTTTGAATGTAATGTTTTATGCTGGGTAATTTTCTCATTAAAAGCATATTAGAAATTCAGAGTATTTTTCATGGCGTAATTTCACAATTTCACCGACATAAAATCGTCATAAAGTTATTTACGGATGAATGAGAATTAAAATTTCATTTTCCGTGAATCCGAATCAAATTGTAAATATTTTGAATTTCACAAATGTGTTTTATTTGACGAATATGCGAAATCAAACAGAAAGTGGAATTTCCGAAAATACGACCCAGTTCATAAATAAGGGACAAATATGTGAATTAATTTGAATATTAATTAAGTCAATTTCTGACAATATTTGATTAATTTAAATTACATTCTCGCTATTTTTGTATTTTAAAAATAGAAACTCTATTTTAAAAAGTACCGTCGATTGCGAAATAAAGCGCCCTGTTCTTTTTTTTATCCACTGACTCATAAAATTAAATATTATTATGTAATTGATTTAAGGTTTTTTGATCAAACTATTTTTATAATGGGTGTTTTTTAGAGGTATAAAACTTTAAATTGCAATAAAACAACAATGGATGAATCGATTGACAAGAATTTCATTTATACGAGAGATAATCTTGTGGCATTACATTTTAAATATGATTTCTGGCATATGACCGCCACGGCTTGCTCGTATGTAGTCCAATCGTCCAGTTTTCGATGACTTTTCAATCATTTGTAGCCGTATATCGGAGAATGTTGTCTTCCAAATGGTTAAGCGTTTGTGGCTTATCCGCATAGACCAATGACTTTACATAGCCCCACAGAAAGTAGTCTAGCGGTGTTAAACCACAAGATCTTGGAAGCCAATTCACAGGTCCAAAACGTGAAATTAGGCGGTCACCAAACGTGTCTTTCAATAAGTCGAGCTGTGTGACATGTTACGCCGTCTTGTTGGAACCACAGTTCCTGGACATCATGGTCATCTTGGCTCTCTCGATCACCATTGACTGTAACGCTCTGGCCATCATCGGTTTTAAAGAAGTACGGACCAATGATTCTTCTAGTCCATAAAGCGTACAAAACAAAGCATTGTTCAGACGTGAGTTTATTCATTATAAATTTCTAAACCAAACTGAGAATAAGTCAATTAACAGCTGTTAAATCGGTCGCCATCTTGAACAGTAATTTTTCTTATCTTTTCATTTTACAATTATTGACAATTCAATATCATGTACAGTGGACGCCGCTTATTAGGGCCACTTTCGGACCGGAATAATTTGGCCCTATTAACCGATTGGTCCTTTTAAGCGATTCGCCAATATAAGCTCGAATTTGATCTGTAGGTATCGATTTTGAAATCTGTACGGGTATGTACATATGTTTATACATTCATATATGCTTGGAAAAGTGTAATTATTAAATAAAAATTGTTCAATATGTGTTTATCTTGTAAAATTTAAAAATAATTCTATGGGCAATAACGTGGTACATGTATTGTGTCTTATCAACCAAACAAACTGAGCGGTAATTTTTACCCGGTGATAATGAACGAAAAGAGTCGTAAATAAGAAAAAGGAATGAATTGAGCAATCTATATAACAATTAAATATGATGTAGTGATGATTTTATTGATAACCAAAAAATTTAAAACAGATGACGTGTAAACTATTGCGGTGCCATCAAATCGGCAAACACCAACATGTGAGGAGATGATTTTTTGTGGTTTTTCCTACTCTTTTCACTATTTCAGTCGATCAAATATGTGTAGGGCACATGGTCAAGATTGGTGTGAATAAAAGTAAACAAAGAACTGAGTTGTCGTCACTTGCACTTGTTCTTGCAACTCTTTGTAATAGTGATCTTGGCCACAGAATGGCCTTTTAAAGCGTTGAGTTTGGCTCCATTATGCGATGAATTTTCAATGTATTTTCATATGGCCGTTCCTAGGCATTTTGGCCTAAAAGCGATTGTTCCTATTAACCGTGGCCCTAATAAGCAGCGTCCACTATATATGAATCATTATTTGTTATTAAGCAACGGCACCTAAACAGAACATAACATAAATACTACCATGAAAGCATCCTTATGATAACTTTATTCTGTATCCTTTTATTAAATGGCATCAAATTACTAGTATTATAAAAATTCTTATCTCTTCGATTCTATTCTAAGCACTTCATCTTAATTTTGAAAACCAACAAATCAAAATTTTGTTATGAAATGGAAACATAAATATCATTGAAAACTATTACCCAGATATTAGAATTTGTCCCGGAGAAATCCAAAGCGATTACCAATAAAGTTTCTCTAATTTCAGTGTCTGGTGCAATGAATTTAAAGAAATTACGAAACGTTTTACCGGTTTCTATGAATTTATTCAAAAAAAATTATTTTCTATTTGAAACTATCCTGTAAAATGGTAAGACCTATACTGCCCTAGTGTGCAACGCTGAATGGCGAGTCTAATAACCATTTTATCCAGTCAAATCCAAACGCTCTTCAGATTATTTAATGAAATCATTTAATCGATAGCCATAAATTAGTTAGGATCAGTAACGGTGGAGCAAGTGGACAAATTAATATTAAAAAAATATCATGGAAGGGGTATGGTCCTTTAAGTGTAATTGTGTTTGCCATTTACTCGTAGTTGGAACTATGTTTTAGTTATGTGACATACTTTCAGTTTAACTGAAAAATTATTGTTCATTAACCCCTATGAAAATTTATTTCTTTATTAAAATGAAATTATTAAAACAAATACGTGTTATTATAATTTAATATTTAATGATTTAATGGAATGATTCAGAATTATTTCTATATCAATCTTAAAATAATTATAAGACATATTAAATGATAAAATACTAACTAATCAAATAATAATGAAAAGTTTATACAACAACATTGACTTAATATATTTTTAGTGTCTAAACATTTCTATCCACATAAAATAGTAACGTTTTCGTTTAAAACATTTTGCAATTTTCGCACGAATTTTTGTTATTAAATGCAATTTAAAGTCAACACCTACAACGCAATTGAGAGTGTAATAAGAAGAGCCTTAAGCACAAAAACAGGATGTCATTACACAAATTACCCCCATTTTCGTATAAAAATGGCTAGGAGTGGTTTGAAATCGTTATTGTTTATTTTTATTTTGGATAATAACAACAAAACCAGTAATAAAAGCAAATGGAAAAATTTCCCACTTGTTTGAAATTCAAATGTGGTATTATTATGTTCTAAACAATATCCTGGATTTGTGAAAAACCGAACAGAAAAGGTTTTCTCTTGAATTTCTTGGCTTGTTTTAAAGGTCAGAGAATACATTTGGGAAAGTTTTTATTAAAATATAAATAAAAGAATTTTACTCAAAAGAACCCGAAAATCATTGTGAGAATATACAATCTAAGTAATAGCAAAATAAGGTATTTGATTAAAAAATTAAGTTTTTCGTTTATATAACTATTAAACCATAATAAACATGTAATTTTTGAAAAAAAGTGATACCAGATTAATTATAAGACAACTTTTTTGGGAACCTAATTTTGCTTATATTATTCAATAATCATTAGTCAAATGGATGCAAAAAAGCCTCATAATCCTTTTATCTTACTCTAGATTAACGTGGATCACGTCTTACGAATTCCAGGTAACTGCACCCATTTTCTTTCTGGGTGATTTTGTGCTTTTTATCTCCTTTGAAGCATATTTGATTGATGTATGACATTTTTCCCAATTTTGATATAAAAATTACTTGTTTTCATTAATTTATGCTTCAATAAAAAGTGAAACTTTTCTAGATGAAACAAAGTAATCATCATGGCTTGAAAACCTAAATGGATACAGACATGGAAAAAGTACTATAGAAATGAAAAGATACAACTCCATTCACAAATACATCTTTTCATTCGACTTCCTCTTATTCTAGTCTAAACAATGAAACATCAACATGTTTCATTAAATGTTATGTTTCTATGTTTTAAAACTACAAAAAACCCACAGAGTATCAAATTTACGTTTCCCATATAAATATTTAATTAGTTTTGTGCTATTTTACAAATGAAAATTGGGAAAAATAGAATTCGTTTCTCGACGTTTAATTCAGTTTTCTCGAAGGAAGCTGTTCGCGTCGTCGTCGTCTCCTAGCGGCAATCGAAACTTAAACTGTCTTAAAACGAAAATTACTATTTTCTAATGTTTCTGGTCAATGATGGATATCAACAAAGTCGAATTGACCCAAAAAAATCATTCGAATTTCATTTGACCAACGGCAGACATAGATATAAAGCTGTGTTACGGTGGTGCTTGTTTAAAAAAAGTTAAAGTCCAAATACGTTGATATTTTACCAATATTTATGTTAGACTTTTCCTAAACGATTAATATATTCGTTAACAAAACCATGTACCATACATCACGAAGGTCAACTACTTGTCAGACCACCCTATTACATCCAGATTGCTGTATCGCACTAACTACACTTTAATAGTAAATAATTGTAATAAACCGCCTAAACGGGACCCGGGCAATTTCTCTCCTTTAATAAATAATTAAATGTTGGAATGAACCAATATATCACTCTATTTCGATGGCTCGAATCCGCCTAATAGCTGCCTTTTCGAAGGCCTTGGGTTCGATCACAGGGCGGGTAGGATTGACGGGGTCCTTTATCAACTGGTCTAGGTGCTATTATTTGACTAATAATAACAAAAAGTCATGA
>JXOV01000958.1:20005-30484 GCA_001014945.1 Clogmia albipunctata | reverse complement strand
TGGCTTAAACCAATATTGTGTTTAATAATGCCATATCTTATTGACCTTGTTGTATAAATAACTATTAAGTAATTAATTAAACAAAAGTTTTGCAATTTAAGTTGGGCCTGAATTACTAAATAAAAATTATTGATTTAGAAAAATCTATGACTTTTTTGTTGCAAATCTTAGGTTAATAAACTACTACTTTATTGAATTTTAAGACTCATACCATTTTTGTATCGTTATAAAATACTAATATTCCCTTAATTCGTAATAAGTTTACATAAATGAAGTGTGTTTCATTTAAATTGAATTAAATTTGATTACATAGCAACTGTTAATAAACAGTTTATGTTGAAACTTGAAAATGGAAATTTCCATTCGAATTTTCCACACAACGAAAATGGCCATTACGTGGAAGTACTTTGCTTTAGTTTTGAGTATAGAACTATTTGTTAATATTAAAGTTTTATTTATGTTATAGAAGAATTTGCATTAAATTTGTCAATTTTATCAATTTTTAAACTAGTAAATTAATGTTTTATTTTTTATTTCGTCATGCTAATAATTTTTAAGTATCTGAATATTATTATCCTTTAAATTAATTCGTAACACAAAATCGGATTTTATGCAATATGTTTTATATAACAATCTTAAGGTTCACAAATCCCACAAAATTCAAGAAATTTAAATACTAAAATTGAGTAGAAAGAGAAGGAGGTGAATTATGAAAGTGGAACTAAATATCCACCATCATCATTTGAAAAGACTCACCTTTTAACGAATATTAAAAAAAAAACAACTTTGAGCAGAAAATTACTAAGCTCTCTCGCTCAACTTAGCTATCTCCTGTTACTTTACACCCCAAACAGACTTGCTCTCTGTTGCTCTCAATCTCACTTTACTTGCCTCCCTGTTGCCGAATTGTAAAGTGTCACTGTATTGGTGCGCTTTTCCTACCCTACATTTCATATCGATTTATATGTGTACTGAATGATGATGGTTTTGTTGTTTCTGTTCTTTTTTATTTCTCGTTCCATCCAACCTTCGTCGTGTTCACAGTTACGCAGCCTGTTGCGATTTTCTGCTAAACAATAACCTGCTGTCGATAATCAGAGCCCACGAGGCGCAGGACGCTGGGTATAGAATGTATCGGAAGAGTCAGACGACCGGTTTTCCATCCCTGATCACAATTTTCTCTGCGCCCAACTACTTGGACGTGTACAACAATAAGGTAATTCAACTACATATATTTATACATGAAAATTCGCGAGCAGCGAGAGAGAGAGAGAGAATGTTGAGTGAGGCGCCTAATTGAACGGTGATTGCATTGGAAAGTGAATTAAAACGGCAAATAGCCCTGTAAATGGTGGCTCAATGTCGACATGGTAGTCTCGTCGGTGTCGCCGATATATTGAAGCGCATTTGCAATGCGCATATTTTGTTTTTTTTTCTGCTACGTTGTTTTTGGTTCAAGCTGCTTTTACTGGAGCTAGCTGCTGTTCAGTTTGGAGTCGAGTTTTTAGCCGGAGAACAGAATGTGTGTGTGTACTCGCGGGCCGAGCTCCTCCATCCACCTCACATAATTCAGACTTTGACCTCAAATCGTTGTTTAATCTGCGAATTACCGGAGCGAATTTCTGCACGCTGCTCGTTACCAGACACGGAGTGTGTGTGTGGATGTGCGCGATGGCAAATGGGTTCTCTGTTTAGTACTGTACTCGGAGCTGGACGTGGATCCCAAGGACGACGTGAACATACCAGGTTTATGCTCTAGTTTTCCACCACGATGTTGGTCTCGCTGTGGCGATGTTGCGCCCCTGATGATGATGATTATAATGCAGGTCGGGGTTTTCATTCCAGTTGTTGATAGAGTTGTTAGGGTTGCCATTACCATTTTTTGTGTTTAATTACTTGTTGTAGTCAAATGAATGGGACGTGTTGAGAACATGTTAAGTCCATTTGGTTTTTATTACGTTTTCCACGAATGTCTTTTTTGCGATATAAATTATGGGATGAGATGAATACAGATACGAATATTAGATAGAAGGTTATGGTTCTTAAAATTTAATAAGGAATAAATCATGTTTTTAAAACCACGCATAGGTGAATTAAATGATATAAGCGGTAGATTATTTTTGAAGAGAGTGTCATAAAGTTTTATTATAGGTAAGCATTTGTACGTTTATGTAAATGGGAGAAAATAAGTTAATGATATTAGGTAAAGGTCAAAATTAAGGAAATGAACTGAATGTAAATCATTGTTTATTGGGTATAAAAGAAACTCTAGTTTATCCATTAAGACATTGTTGTAGTTAGTTTCTCAATTCTGGTAATTTAAAATCAATATCTATGATAGGGTGGAAATAACTTCGAATTAGAACTCCATTATGTCATATTCAACTCAGAAAACAAATTGAAAACACCAAATTGTACTGAATAATTTAGCTATATTTGTATAATATTGTATATCGCTTAGAATAAATAATTCTGTTGAAACAATTGTGGTGCGGTAAAAACCTTTGATAATGAATTTATATTCAGTAAAAAGTCGAAATTTAGAATAGATTTTGAAAACACTAGTCCAATTATTAATTTTTAGAATTTCGGTATATGTTAAATTTGGTTAAATTGTGTCTTTTTAATAAGAGTATAGGAGAAATGCACAAAATGGTATGGTGTTTGGGTTTTTAATCATAATTTTTTATGGGTAGCACACAGCAGCGCCATATTATACAGTAATCATGTTTGCTTATTTATTTATTAAAATTTAATATCCAATTGTTGCAAAAATTCTTGTTCTTCTTCGACAACCGTTGCCGGTCTAGGTCTAACTAATTGGTTTTACGTAATCAATGTTATCAAATGCCATATCTATTCATTTGTCAGTCTTTCACAATTGACAATTGAATATCATGTTGACGAATCATTATTTGCTATGATGTGATTAATACATTGTACTGATTATTCTGCAGTATATAGAGGCTATTTTATTGACAGGTTTTTGCCACAGAAACAGAACACACATACTACGAAGAAGACCATCCGATTCACACTTTTGTATCGGTTCATTGAACAGCAACAAATTACTGGTATTGGAAAGATCCGGTTTATCTCTTCGAATCTATGCATTCCATCCAAGCTTTAATCTAAATTCGAACAAATAATGTTGACGACATTAGTTGTTCGAATGTTGAGGCTGGGGTATTATTTTTTGTTAAATGTATTTTTAACAAATATTAATCACAGAATGTTTTTAATAAAAACAAGTAATGAAATTCGAAAGCAAAAAAATTCGGTCTGATCAGGGCTCGATCCAGGGTCTTCTCGAGTTGAATTTTGTGTAAAGCTTTAACCACTGCACCACCTCGGGCCGAAAAATTAAACAGTTTTAAGTAGAAGTCGGCGACATTCTGTTTTCTAGAACAGTATGTAGTAATTTTGCAAATAAAACATTATGTTCGTCTAGGAACGCAAGTTTAAGAAGCGTGAACCCAAAGCCAACAATTTACCAACTTTATCCGGGTCTAGATCTTGAAAAAATATCGTTTGAGAACAGTTCTCTTCATAATATTAAGTAATATTTGGAAAATTTCGGCTTTGATATCGTCTTGCCCCCAAAACTGACGATGGATTGAGTGTAATTAAGAGTAACTTCTGGGTATTTTGGCTTACTATGGATATAATAAGTACGGCCTAATTTGAATAAATAAATGTCGTTTTGAAAGAAAATCTTATCTTATAACATCAATAAATCCTTAAGCAAAAAATAAACACCAGGATAATATGCAATTTAGAGAAAAACTAATAATGTGTTCAATTAAACTGATTGTGAATAAAAACAAGTTACGCTGGAATAAGTACTGAGAGCCCTGACTCTTAGACTAATGAAATAAACTCAAACAAATTTTGGTAGGTTAGCGAAAACCACTTGGGTCAGATGATATTCTAGTCATATGGGAGCTAGAAATGGAGTATGGCTTTATTTTAAAAATATTGTTCATTTTTTTTTTCTTTACAAACGTTTATGCACAGTTTATATAGTTAATTGATTGACTTAGTGTAAATGGTTTATAAAAGTATATTAGAAATTATTGGAAACAAAAATTATAACTGACAACCCTAAAAGCAATTGACAGTAAAACTGATTAAGTGGAGAGGAGTCGTAATTGTTATTGAAGTGGAGAGCCAATGTTAGGCAGGACCACCAGTCAAATGTAAAGGAAATCGAATTCCAACCAGGCTGCTGCACAGAATTCTCCAGAGGTAGGCATACTCTAGGCGCACAGTTGGTGTTGTTTAATATTCATTATAAGGACGAGGCTTTAATTAAGAATTTATGCCGCTAAGAAATCCCAAGTTATTGAAGTAAGAGGAGGGAATTTTTGATGGGATCGAGATGCAGTGTCTATTAATGTTTCATGGTGGCGGTATATAAGTATATGTTTGTAAGTATATAGGCGAAGAAGCTTTCCGGTGGTGCGCGCCGTGTATTTATTATTTTTTTAGTATTCGAAGCGCGGAAATTTATTCACTGAATTTTCAATTCATTTTTCTCCACTGCTGCTGCTGCTGATAGAAAGACAATAATAAAATTTCGCCATATTGAGCAGCATACAGAATTCCATTTGACGATGATTCCGAATTACAATTTGAGCATTTTGTTGAACTTGACTGTAAATAAATTGTCGACAAATTAACATGTTTATGAATATGCTTTTTCGCTCTCTCTCGCTCTTTCTCTATCTCTAGAAACAATCGTGCTAAGTATGCAAATTTTTAATTTACTACAATGTCGTTGTACTACGAACTAATTTTGGCCAGCGAGCGTTCAAGTAGGTGTTAATACAAAGAAGCCGTTGTCTGGGCTTAAAATATTCAAAGGATGATGATGATTTGAACAAAGAGTCGTAAAGAATTGCTTGTTATTTGGAGGAGGAAATATTTGTGACGATGGAGCCAGACGCCTGGTTGTCCAATGCCAATGCCAGGATTTTGGGCAGAGCGGTGGTGATGATGGTGGTGGAATTGGAAGTGAGTTTCGAGTTCTCTGAATTTTACAGCTCATTAATTGGGAAGAATACGAAAAATGTTAATGCAGCAAAAGTACTCGGCCGTAATTAATCGATATAATTAAAAGGAAATTTGACATGCCTTTCGCCTTTTCACTGCGAAATCTGTTTAGACATTGACATTGAGATCTTGCCACTTGAATTAATGCCAATGTTGATTGACGTCTTCTTTCCCCCCTTTTCTATTTTTTATTACTCGGGAAATGTGCATTTGAACACTGTTTAAAGGGGTTAATAATTTATTGAGTGAAAATGTTGAATTAAATTTTTATAAATTAATTTAAATTCTCTTAATTTTAAAATTTAATTGAAGAAAATAAACTTGTTTTTAAATCCTAATTCTTTTTTATCCCTTGAACATTTTCGCATATTATTTAATGATTTAAGTTGAGGATTTTTTTTTATATTAAAGCCCCCGCCATGGAGAAGAAACGAAGACAAATTTCATATAAATCAGTTGAAACACCGTTTCGTCTTTTTATGTTTTCCGCCATTATTTTTAAATGTGTTTGTGATTGGATATTTCACACAATTTTTAANTTGAGGATTTTTTTTTATATTAAAGCCCCCGCCATGGAGAAGAAACGAAGACAAATTTCATATAAATCAGTTGAAACACCGTTTCGTCTTTTTATGTTTTCCGCCATTATTTTTAAATGTGTTTGTGATTGGATATTTCACACAATTTTTAAATTCCAATTCAAAATCAATCTTAATAACCAACGTTTTTCATTCAGTGAATTGGCAATTTGTATATATTTGTTTACAACAAAATGACATCTGAAAGGTCATTTGATTTTCAAATTGAAATTATATCCTCAAAACACGATTAAAACTGCTGATGAGAATCCTCAATAAAATAATAGTATTTGTGATGTTTAATAGTTATTTATATAACAAGGTCGATAAGAGAAGGCATTATTGAAAACAATGGTTGTTTCAAGCCACGAGCGTAAAGAGTGCCTTAAAGAAGGCACTAGTGTTTAATAATTCTTATCGACTGTGTTTTATACAAAATTTTATGCATTTTGAAATAAATTAGCAGAAAATCTCTAAAATTCTTTAAATTTTTATAAAAATATATGGTGCTCTGTTCCATACACCTGCCTTTGTTACTCAATGCGTAATGCGGGATAAAGATAGAAGATTCTTTTTAATTAAAAATAAATTAAAAACCCAATAAACCAGTGTAACGGTTTTGAAATTTGATTAAACTTTAATTTGATTGCACCTATCAATAAATTGAGAGAAACTTTTTTAGTAATCGCTTTTGATTTCTTCGGCACAAATTCTAATATTTGGGTAATAGTTTTCAACGATGGTTATGTTTCTGTTTCATAACAAAATGTTGATTCGAAACAGAATTTAAAAATCTATAGCTGTAATCTGAAATTGTCAAATAATGTTCGTCTATATTGAGTGATTTAAAGAATTCTTTTAAGCACTTGTGCTATAATAACTACTTTGACAGATCAAATTTGAACCAATTTTAAGCAACTTAAATGCATAAAAATATAAATATAATTCTCGCCAAATTTTGCCGATTCTTCTTCATGGCGGGGGCTTATAATGAAGAATTATTCGGTTATTATTAGGTCATGCAAATTTCTTTATTATTTTGCGACCTCACATTAATTGTTTTCATATTTTATTCGAGATGTGGTTATGATGATGACAAATCAAGAAGAATAATTGTTATTCATCATTTTTATATATTTTTAAAGTTTATATTAACGTATTTTTCAATTCATGACTTTTGTGGTGATTTGTACTTTATATTGTTTTTTCTTTTATGAAATTCTTCAATAAATTTCAAAATGTTGTTTCGAACATAAATTTGAGGTTTTCGAACATGAAATACTTTGCCATATTTTACCTCGTTTTAATCTTTGATGTTTTCTGTTCTATTTTCAGGCGGCAGTACTTAAATATGAGAATAATGTAATGAACATAAGACAATTTAATTGCTCACCGCATCCGTACTGGCTTCCGAATTTCATGGATGTGTTCACTTGGTCTTTGCCATTTGTGGGTGAAAAAGTGACTGAAATGTTAGTAAATGTTTTAAATATCTGTTCAGACGATGAACTCATGTCTGACGGGGATGACGCCCTCGAAGAAGGTATAAAAGCAATATTTATATTTTATTTTTATTTAATTGATATACATTTAATTGATATTTATTGAAAAGAAATTAGAAAAAAACACAATTACAAATTGATTGAAATTTAACAACATTTAAAATTTGATACTAAACAGTGAAAGTACTCAATATTGATACACAGTTTAACTATACATACCTACACAGAAATCTAAAGAAATGTTGTCGTTGTTTTTTGAAAATGTACTTGTTGACAGGATAATTCTAATCGACAGGATATACTAATGCTGATTTTTTGTCTATTTTTAACGCTTCCGAAAAATATCCCCTCATCCATAAAACCAAAATATTTTATATAAATCCAATATAAAAAAAAAACCTCAAACTACCCATACTACTACTACTACACCATCTACGTTTTGTCAATTGTCGTTGAATCCCAAAAGCGGATGGTAAGAATGTCATCTATTTTATACTATTTATTATTCTGATTATGATATAAAATTATTGTTATATAAGTATTATTTAGCCAATTATTATAAATAACACAAATAACTTGACAATGTTCAGAAGACTTAACATTTCCACTTCTCACTACACACATTTATGGTGTTGTCGTCGTCTCGTCTTCGTAACGCCAATTACACACATTTAATTTCATTCATTTATTTAGTTGTTGTTCTGTTCATGTTGTGTTAAAAATATCGCCGAAATTATAATAATGAAATACACCGAAGCATTAGTCATATTGGTAATGGATTATTGCAATTATATACACTAGAGGTCAAAAGTAATTACGTTTGGGGTTCTATGTTATTCATTAAATGCTCTTTACTGTTTTATCCATGATAATCATTTGAATATTTGAAAATATGTTCTTGATATAAAAATTTATTTTTAAAATTCCGTATGTGAAGTGTCTAATTTTTTCATCAATCTCAGTAGGTGGAATTCAAGTACACAAAAGGAGTGAAAAAAATATTTTTTTCACTGTGAAAAATGTACTGTTTTGAAAAACAAAATTTTCACGTTTCAAATATTTAACGATTTATTTATTAACTTGATATGTTGTAATAACTTCTACCAACTTCATTTTATTTATTTATTGTATAATCCTTAAAACTGGAACTAAAATGAGTTCAAATGCGTTAAATACGAATTTCTGGTATTACTTAATTTTTTATTAACGCTTTTGAACCTAATTTTGAAGAATCGCTAATCATTCCATCTTAATTTGGAACAGAATCCGGTTATAATATTGGATTTTTCCGTTTATTTAGTCCAATTTATTGATGAAGTGATTGACGCAAATTTTTTTTCACTGAAGAAATATGATTTTAGATCATTCTATTCCGTTTTGAATAACTAAACTGGCAAATGCACAGGAAAAATTACTTTCAAGGTGGATTTGAATTTCTATTTCAAGATAAATTTTGAAGAAAAGTAGTGAATTAAGAATGACGTTTTAACATATATCAAATTTTTAATTGCGATTTGCAAAATTTTTAATCTTTGAATTGCAAAAAAGATGTATGTTAGTCATGTGTGAACTAGTTTTTTATTAATCGTAATTATTTTGCACTCCTTCGTCGTGCAAATAAACGTTTACTCGTATTCACATTAAAAATACCTTCAGTTCGCACCGTCTTTACAGAAATAACTATTTTATACCATTATATTTCTCATTAAACTACAGTTTATAATTAACGTAGGATTAAAATGTTATTTATATTCAAATTAAAATAAATTGGAAAATTTATTAAAAACATTCCACATTCACAATCAAATAAGGTATATCATTAAAATTAGAGCTGACCTATTTCTTTTGAACTTTAGTGTATATATGAAATTCATTCTGTTTGAAATGTTTAAATTTTAATTTGAATTTTCATTTCCTCTTTTTTGATTACTATTATTATTTTATTAATCTACTACACTCGGTTGTGTTGTGAAATTTATTCCGACCGATAAATTGTGTATAAAATAATCACAGAAAACATGAACAACAGCAACAATAACTTACCAGGCAAAATAACATGGGACTAGAAATATATACTATAGATGTACTCTGTGTAGCGATAGGCCCTAAATAAATAGCATACAAATAATGCGGTCACATGAATTTTAAATGAAAAAATCACAATTTTTCTCTAATCACAACAACTATGAACTCTCTCACCCACTCGTATTTTTATTTTATTAAAAAAATAATTTTTATTTGAAATGTTTATCTCTATTTTTGTTTCTCTTTTTTTCTCATTTATTTTTATGTTGTGAACACACATTTTTGGATAAAAAAAAACAAAAATCGATCTGTATTTTAAAATGAAAACTATATTGTACACGAATCGCGCGAAACTCGAAAGTCAAAAAGCAATTAATTATTACTCCTTCCAAGACCGGTAAGTTGAATTTGCCGTTGCCAAAGAATTTTGCCTACTTTTGGCCCGTGTTCTTTAATGCGTTTTTTGTTCCTCTTTTGTCCCGTTTTGGTTTTAATTAAAAATATATATTTGAATTTTTGCGCTGCTGAGCCAAAGAGTTGCAGTTTTAAATTTAATTTGATCTGCTGTTCCGTCACACTTTTGTCTGACTTTTGCTACTACTTATATTTTAATTTTAATATAATGTTAAGGCCACTTTTACAGAATGGGATTTTTCTTAATATAACGTTTGGTATAAGGTTTCCTTAGACTTTGCAGTAATTACATCAAAAATATACGGCAAAGCTGTGAATGAGACTTAGTTTTGGACTAAACATATTAAAGATATTTTCTAACGATATATACAAGTAGTTTTGACATCACTATTTGAAAGATTGCTACAGACAATAAGAAAAAAATTACAAATAAAAGTTTAGAAGGACGTAGCATTAAAATGAGAAAATTTACAGCTGCGACAAAATTAATAGCACACCTAGCATGTTCTTATTGGTCTAAAAGAGGTACTTTTCTTTAACTTACAGTGATATAGTATATTTCGATACAAGTGGTGAAATAGAGGTTATTATAGCACCAATTTACCGTGGATTTAGACGAGCGCAGCAAGTTGAAATAGGTAAATGAGTGCTGTAATAACCTGTTTCACTTGTGTATCGAACGCTATTTTGTGTAATTCTGAAAAAATACCAGTCAATAGATAATTAATAATAAAAACGTTCCCAGCGGTTTTTTTCAAATTGTGGAACAAGGAAGACAGTTTGGAGCTTTTGTAATCAAATTAGATAGAGAACCACCACTTAAATAAATTTGAATTGATTGGAGAGAGATAGAAATACTCTAACAAAATATTTAAATTTAAAATTACAATCGATAAAGTTTATTA